>JAPKLX010000353.1:40303-118385 GCA_026898415.1 Leonotis leonurus | reverse complement strand
AATAAATTACATATTTAGAATCAGAATATAATCAAAATACCAATTAACAAAAACCCGGTCGCAATATCTATCACCGAACACAAAATCCGGCCGTGAAAAGTTCAACCCGGCCATTCAACGACCGGGTTTTCGTTTTTAACGATCGAATTTTATGTTTTTTTTATTTCATTTTCTTATGTTATGTTCTTGCTATATCATGAAAATCATGTCGTCACAGTTTGTATAAATGATAAAACCCGGACGTTTGAATGTAAAAAGGTCGTGTTTGCAAAAAAAACGACAGGATTTTTAAAAAAATTCATGTTTTCACGACAGGGTTTTAGCTCATCAAACTCATAACACATTATTCTTTGAAACTCCGGGTTTAAATTTAGCATTATCTCTTTTGTTCACCCAAATCAACACGCGACATGGTTTTCTAGTTCTCTTCTTCTATCTTCTTCTCTTCTCTCATTCTATATGCTTTTCTCTCCCTCTCTCTCTCCTCTTTTCAATTGTGCAAATGACATAAGAAATGTCTAATGTATATAAAAATGCGTGTGTGTGAAAATGTGTGGATATAATAAAGTTAAAACAAAGTAAAATTAATTAAAACAAAGTCAAATCTTGCATCATGCATATTATATATTCTTACATTCTTGCACGTATGTAAAATGTGTGTGTGCTTAACTTTATGTATAAATTTATAATAAGGTTAAAAAGTTAAAATTTTGCATCATGCATATTATGTAAAACAAAGTTAAAATCTTGCATCATGTTTAATCAAAGTCAAATTCATTATGTTTCAATTAAGTAGTGTACATATATATTAATTAAGTAGTTTAAACATAATTTACCCTTATATAAATTTATGTAAAACAAAGTCAAATCTTGCATCATGCATATTATTTACATATAAATTTATAATTGGCTTAATAAAGTTAAAACAAAGTTAAATTATTTGGTAGATTATTTAAAATAAAATTTATCATTTAAAAACAATTCACAATGATTAAATCAAATAATTAGTCAATCATTACATTGATTTTCCCACTTTTAATATAAAACCAAAATTGATGAAGGGTATTTTAGGAACTTCAATATAAAATTGAGCATTTTTCATAGCAAAATTACAGAGTGGGCACTTTTCATTTTAATTATGCAAGTGGGCACTTTTCATATATCACCCAAAAAATTATTACCTGACAATCTTCATGCATACAGGCTATACCAGAATTCGATTCATTCAAGGTTAACGATCGACCAGGGGAGCAGTGGATCCAGTTAGGAAATTTTGAGACACTGAGGAGATCAAAATAGAGGTGACTATATTTGATGATAAAGAGGATGTGAAGCTAGCGTCACATTACTTTGATAGTTGATATTACAAAGGGGGAAGACAGCGAGGTGTTGCAGTTGGATCGTTTACTCCGGATGGCCAGATGGTATAGAGATTTACTCGTTGGCACCATCAGATCAGATCAGATCAAAAATCAGTCATATATACCTCATCGGTCTCAACTTCAACTACCAAGTATGTCTTTCAATGTTTCAGACGTGGTGGTTATTAATTCATTTTTTGTACTAAAGTTTTTGTTTTTTTTTTGTAGGGAACTGGACGACGAGCTTGAGAATCGGCGACGGAAGGGTGTAGACGAGAAGAGAAGCTGGCTAAGTTCCTGCATGCATATATGAAGAACAAGGATAAAAATGAGTAACCTATATTCAGAAGAAATAGGTAACTTCGTAAAAACATGTCATGTGGAAGTGGAACTACTACATTTTTTATTTCAATTTATTCTTTGTTAGCTCTAAAAAGCCCACGTTTTCATTTAGCTGCTGGTGACATTTAATGCTAAATTTAATTTCCTAGTTATACGACCTTTTTCTTTAATATATATCTACTCAGATTGGTCTACATCTAGTTTAAAGGCATTTATTCCACTACCGATATGGTAAAACACTTTGACAATAATTGAAAATTTTGAGATGTACCGAAATATAAATTCTCTTACATTTTTATTTGTTCAATTCAGGTTATTACAATATTTCAGAAGTTTCAGTATTTCATTTCGATTATATTTTTAGATGTAGAACCACATATCAATCGGAAACCGAAACCGAAACAAAAAGATTATATTATCCCATCCCATTAAAAGTTACTTGATTTAATTAAATTTGTGAGAATTTTTTAAACAAATCAAATTATTTTTAGTGGGACATAAAAAGTATTAATTATATAAGTTTAATTTAAGAAATCTACTTTTAATGGGATAGACGAAGCAGTATATAAATTTAATTAAATTTAATTTAAGAAATCGATTTTTAATGGGATGTAGTATAATATAAGTTTAATTTAAGAAGATTAAGTATAATAATGTTCACAAATAATATATTTTTTTCTAAGGATAGTAAAAAATTATGTTGATTACAATTATTTGTACGAATATTGTTTGGTTTGGTTACTCGTAGAATTATCACTTTCAAAAAAAATTATTTTAGCAATGGAATTGTTCCGTTTCTAAAACAAAAAATTTTAGTAACGGATTTATTCGTAATAATATCGATGGTTGCTAAAAAATTTAATTACAGAATATATTCTGTTACAATATATAACAATGAAATTGTAACGGAATTTCCGTTTCTAAAATGATTTTTTCAATTTTAGTAACGGAATTGTAACGGAAAATTCCGTTACTAAAATTTTAATAACGGATAATTCCGTCATTAGTTCCGTTACTAAAATTTTACAACAATTTCATAACAATTCCATTGTTAATTCGTTAAAATTTAGAAACGAAATTTTTTTTCCACTATTTCGTTGCTATATAATGCATTTTTTGTGGCGCATAATGTTTTCATTTTCAAAAAGAGAAATGATAATGTCCCCGTGTTCCTTTTTCAAAAAAGAAATTTCTATTTACTAATATAATTTTGACAATTCATTCGGTTAGAAAGCAACCAACCCATCTTCATTCGACAATTCAATTCTAATGGATAATTGAAGCAGTTAATCCATGATTATCAGGGACGGAGTCAGGAATTTAATTAATTAACGGGGGGCTAATTTTTTTAGCATTAATATTATAAAATTATACGAAAAGAAAATAATGAAGACAATATGCAACATTTTCTGTAGGAAAATATTCCAACCAATCAGGAAGTTCTTATAATTAATCAAGCCGGTATAAATTTTCTACAATTCTTATCTACAATCAAGAAAACTCCATATGCATTTTTTGTTATCATTGAAAAACGAATGAAGTGTTTTATACTTCATTGTGTTTGATTTATGAACTATTTATAAAATGTACAAGATTACTTTTTTAAAACAATTCTCATTTTTTAAAAATAAATATGAAGTATGAAAAAGAAGTCATACAATGCAATCAAAACACAAAGAGTTGAGATTGTATATTACTAATTTAATTGGCTATTAATTAATTCCAAACCCCTATATATTACGTACTAAGCAGATTGAAATAATTAAATTATAGGGAAAATTTAGAATAACAAATATTTGCATATGAATTTAAATATAAATAACTAATTAGATCTCATACAATAATCACGCTCGAAAATCATTAACCGGTGTTGGAATAGAAGAAATTAACCATAAATCATACTACTAAATAACATATAGAAAAACGAAGAAATATTTGAAAATATTGCAGAGTTGCAACTTGCAAAAAATAAAAAAATTTAACTCTTAATTGCAAGTCATGTGCTCATGGGGATAAAATCTATAATGTTAACTTAACAAAGTTAACATATTTATATAAATATATACAAAAAATTTGAAATTTTGAGAGGAGTAGTGGCCACTGTCAGTTACCTCCTATCTCCGTCTCTAATGGTTATAAGTCTAACTAGAGACATACATTGAGACTAAGAATAATATATGTCCCAACTTCCAATCAATGCCTCTAGTTAGGATTGACCATGACCATGACCATGGATTAATTGCTTCAATTATCCATTAGAAAAATTGTCGAATGAATATGGGTTGGTTAACATATCTTATTAGTATATTTTCAAAGAAAATAGTAAATAGTTGTCATTTAAATAAAATTTGGTAAACTATAATCACTTTGTTGTTATAAATTTATTTTAGTAACCTTAAATTTGTGCTCATACTTGGTGTCTACTATGTATTTGTTAAAAGTCCGCAAAGATATTTAATATATAAGGAAAATAATAATTTTAGCACTGAAGTAAATACATGTGCAATGTATATTTATAAGAATGACTATTTTTTATTTATTTTAAATAAATAACTAATTTTTAGTTTTTTGTTTGTAGATTTGTTAGGAAATATTTATAAAGGGTTTTGATTTAGATTTCAAAATTTTCCCAAAAAGATGATTTAAGTCCAAAGTCATATCACTGGTCTAAGTTTTTATAATCAGAACTTATATGTTAAGGAATTCAGTTTACTGGTACATATAATGTAAATAACTCCAAACTGAAGAACAAGACCATCACTGGAGTTAACTCATGTTACTCAATAAAGTCAATTCTGAAAGAAGTCCACTTAATGTCATTCTAAAGAATGAAGACTCAAAAGATGTTGAAGTATACATTCCCCGACATCTGAAGTCATATACTAACTTAAGCTACTCAGAAGTCTACATACTAAAGCTAGTTAACCACTGCAAATAGGGATTACCTCTTTTGAAAAAGATCTCAGATCAGATGAACAAAATCTAAGTTGCAGGGACCAAAAATAGCAAAAAGGACGATGACTCCAACGGAAAGAAAATTCAAAGTCTCAGACGCTCTTTTCTTAACGACTAGTATTTGAGAGAGTCCTATAAATACTTTGACAATTCGTCATTTTAAAACACAGGTTACCAAGCTTTCTTACGCTCTCTAGCTCTAAATTTTCGAAGCACTCTATCACTCTCATCTTCCTTACTCTTAGAACACTCAAAGTTGTATTTGTAACCGAAAAATAGTTCTAGCATTAACAATTATTAAGAGAATCATATATTATATTTCCTAATGAGTGTTATATGATATTTCAAAAAATTTAGATTAAAAATATAATATTCTTCTCATTTTATCTTATTTAATACTCTTATAATATGAAAATAAAGTGTATATATGTATTTATTAATAAGTGTTAATAAAATAAATTGATGAGGTTATATATATATATATATATGTATGTTAGCAAATTAGTCCATAAGGCAGACATCCTTACGGCGGATAGATCCTTATAGTAAGGTTTTGTTCAAACCCACCCCCAACGTTTATAAAGTGTTGCAATTAAGCCCTCGTGATTAACGGACAACTAACGTCGTCATATTATTCTCACAGGCATTTCATCGAACATTTAGTGTGCGTGTGTCATATAATTCTCACAAGTACTTCATGTAAAGCTCGATGTGAAGAGGTTGAGAAGAGCAGTCAGGTTCCCTGTGAGGTGGAGCCAAAGGTGAAACACTTGCATATATCGAACCCGCCATCGTCGGTGGTGACAAGTGAAGTTGATGTGGCTATGAAATATCTCAAATTCGGGATGACTACCATTTGTTGCCGAAGAAGAGATATGGAAGACTCTAGCTGTTGTCATTCGCCTCTTTTTTTTTTCAATTCAAATCCTAATTTTCCCAGTGGGATGCATTTCATCGGCGCTTACAATGGCCATGACTGCTCGCATGTGATCTTCATGTTCTTAGTGAGATAATCCATCGTATTATTAATTTTGCATAAATTATGAGTAGGCAAGTGAATCATATTTGTTTCAAATAATTTGCAAGTGGTGATGATGTGCAGAGATAGGATGCACGAAATCGTGAAAGACGAGCTCCAAACTAGGTGAACGTATATATCATTTCAATACATGACACACGCACACAAAATGCTTGATGAAATGTTTGTGAGAATAATATAACGACATTAGTTGCCCGTTAATTACGAGGGCTTAATTGCAACACTTTATAAACGTTGGGGGTGAGTTTGAACAAAACCTTACCATAAGGATCTATCCGTCATAAGGGTATCTACCTTAGGGGCTAATTTGCTACTTTTCCCTATTTCATTAATACGTGTAATTAAAGTAAATATGACACTTAACAAAAATGGAGGAATATATATATATATAGGGAAGAGATGAAATAATAATGATTCTGTATGAGTTAACTAAAAATAAATCTTGACTGTTAAATCATTTTGACAATCGTACAAATTTAAAGATAATTTTGGTATATATCGTATTAATAATATTTGATTCCTAAAAACATGAAATTTGTTATTCTTTTTTACTAGGGTTTATTGATTATGGTATAGTTTAATTATATATATATATATATATATATATATATAGGGGATAATTATAATGAAAATAGATCTGTTTGTGTTAACTAAAAATACATCTGAACTATCTATATTTTTCATCCAATGGATATAATTGAACTATACCCTAATCAATAAATTTATGGTCAAAAAGAATAACAAATTCCCTGTTTTAGGAATCAAATATTATTAATAAGATATATACTAAAATTATTTCTGCACCACTAATTTAAATAATTCAACAGACAAGATTTATTTTTAGTTAACTCATACATAATATTTTTTATTTGATCTCTTCCCTATGAAGAAACAGTCAAAGATTGTTAAAAGTGATTGTTATGAATATATTGTCGAGATTTATTACAAAGATAAGATAATAATAATAATGCAATACGAATATTATTTGGACTCAACTATTTAAACTTGAATTTGTTTTAATTTTATCTTCCTATAAGATAGTAGTTGAGTATTAAAAAGAAATTCATCTTAGAAGTTATACATTTAAAAAGCATTATTCGGTCTTTTTTCTCTAAATATTCATAATGTGAAATTCTTTTTTTTTTCACGAAAGTATTGTATTAGAAACATCATATAACAAAATCAATGACAAAATAATTTGGGACCCCGACAAAGTAAACTAAAAGACAACACTTCCAAACAATATAGTTTAATTGATTCTATCTAGTGCTTTATCATTCAAATGTACATATTTTAATTATATTAATATGTTCTTATCAATTATTGTTAGGTAAAAGAACACATATTCATATTACCTATTTGCACGCGGAAGCAAAACATCGAAGAGAAATATGCAATAATCAAATCTAAATCTAGATTTAACCTCCAAGAATATAAGTAATGGTCAAGACAAGTAATGAAAGCAATAAAGATGAGCACAAGCGATTTACGTGGTTCGGCAATGCCTACATCCACGGAAGCCACAAGATTTCCACTAAAACGAGTAACCCGACGTCTTGCACAAACTGCAAGCTCGTCAATGGAGTACACCAATTTAATCCAAAAAAGAAATCATCTTCCTTGTACAATCACTCCCTCTCTAACTCTCTTTTTTCCTAACCCCTCGCAACTATCTATCTTTTCTCTCTTATCGGTAGCAACACAAACACACACACTTTGCTATGCTTTCTATTCTGTTCGCGCTACACTACTGCTGCACTCTAATTTACAAATATGTACAGCAAAGCCACAGAAAATAAGAGATATGGGCCAAGTTAGAAGTAATTGGGCCTGATTTAAGTTTTGGGCCTGTTGGGCCACTTAAATCCTACAATTATCTTATTGGAATCTATTAAACATCAAAGTTGTGCATATCTATGAAGTCATTCCTTCTCGCTACAAAAAAAAGTATTTTAGCAAATGAATTTTTCGTTACTAAAATAAGAAATTTCATTGCTTTAGTTACAGATTTGTAATGAATTTATTCGTAATAATATCGATAGTTGCTAAAAAATTTAACAACAGAATATATTCCGTTACTTTATATAACAACAGAATTGTAATAGAATTTTCGTTTCTATAATGATTTCTTTAATTTTAGTAAATGAATTGTAACGGAAAATTCTGTTACTAAATTTTTAATAACGAATAATTCTGTTATTAATTTAATTATTAAAATTTAACAACAATTCCATAACAATTTCGTTAAAAAAAATTCATCAATATTATGTAATTATATAATGTATTTTGTTGTAGTATCTGACACAAAGAACAAAAGGAGTGAGTGCATCATTTTATTGCACACCCACTCTCAACTGTATATGTACGGATTGATGACATGCTGCAACGTGAAAATTAAAGACAGCACTTTGTAAATTCAATAAATTTAAGTTCCTCAGATCTAAAATTAAATATATTAGTAGCTAGGCTCTAGCTGATAACTTGTATGTATTGCTCCTTATAATTTCAATATAAAAATAAATTATTAACCACTTCGTAATTTCATGTGGAATAAATTACATATGTAACCAAATTAATGAAATAGATTTAGATACATATATATAGGTTCTAATTAATACATCCGGTTATTCTAAGTTAGTTAGTATTCTATGAATTGAAACCCTAATTAGCACTTATTAAAAAAAGCACTACAACAAGATTGTTTGGCAGTAGTTTTGCAAAAAAATATCTTAGGCTTAGATCGCTACTAAAGATATATATAACGGGATCGAATATCTTATATTTGTGTCTAACAATTTATCTCCTACAATCTAATTTATTATTTTAATTAAAAAAAATAATTATATACCTTATTTGAGTGGACAAACCCTATTATGTATAAAATTAAATTAAAGCATATGAATTTGAAATAAAAAAAATAAATTAAAAAGTTAAAATTTGGCTATCGAACTTGAAGCATGAGACACTAAATTTCATTTGAACTGATGAATAACTATTATGCATTTCTCAAAAAGAGAAGTATGTTGCAAAGTTTAGGAACACATGAGAGTATAATAATTTTATTTTAAATGTAACAAAATTTATTTGCAATTCGACTGTTACAAAATTACATATTTAGACAGAAAATAAATTTTGGGGAGACAAATCAGGAAACCTTTTATTCATATTTTTGGAAAGATCACTAGTTAATTAGTTATTTTACAAGAATGAATTAATTGGGAAATCGATAATTCTGAAATGATGGAAATTAGGACTAAAAAAAATAGAAATAAAAGAACCTAGAAAAATAATAGTTTAAATTTAATTTGTATATTTCTGTATATTAATCTCTCAACATCTTAATTTAATCATTTCTTACCTTTTTGTGCATCAATTCTAATTGCTACATTACTCACATCAGATTTTCATTTGGTAGGTTTTATGTGACTGTTAGGCCAGCATTTCTACCTTTTTTCAATTTTGTTTTTTCATGATTAATAAATATTACAAAAATAAAATGTTAAATGTCACATTTTGTTTAATAAAAACAAAAATCGACCATAGTAAAATGTTGGTCACTCCCAATTAAAATGGAATCAGTTATTACAGTAAGATCTGATCATACACTACACATACATACACACACCTTACTAGAAATCAAACTGAGCAGTATTGTTAATTATTTGATCACACTTCATAAAAATATAAAATACTCTTTAATTGGTTGAATCATAAACTTAAAAGAAAGAATTATTTCACTTTACATCTTCTTTTTAAGCAAAATTCAGGAGTGACACAAAACCAAATATGATCTTAAAAACAATCACTAATATGGACCAAATAAAACCATAAGTCTCCTTACATTTTTATCTTAAGAAAATTAATTAAGGAGATTGGAAAGAAATCAGAAAGAAATAAAGGGATCAGATTATAATAACAAACAGTAGCACTTTACTAATTTAATTATAATTTGAGAGACAAATCCAAGTGTCTGTGCTCTTCTTGATTCCCACACACCGCCGCCGCAGCAAATCTCCAGCTACCCTGAAACCTTGCCGCTCCTCCGCTCCCCTCCGCCACCGTAGGCAGCGGCCACCTCCCATACACGGGTGCCCCACAAAATTTATGTATACTCACCGAGTGCGCGTGCAGCCCAAGAGACCTAGCATGCATAGGGAGAGGAGCGCACCGTTGCAGCGCCGCCGTGAGTTCGTGGTGGTGCTGCCCTTTCCGTCGCTCTCTTTTGTGGGCATTCTGGTGGCCTCCGAGAGCCTGCGAGCTGTAGAATTTTTGGGTGCAATAGTTGCATGAGAATACACGAACTTGAGCTTCAGCCTCGTTTTGCGATGGATTTTTTGCCTCCTGCAGATTCTTTGGATCTTTTGTCGATAGGGTAAGGTCCAAAACCAGATCAAGATTTTGATGATAATTTGGTGGTGATGGTGAAAGCGAAGTGGTGGTGAATGAGGTTTGGGAATGATTAGAAATGGATTCTTGTAGATTTGGTGCCTCCATTGCCAGTGTTTACTAATTGTTGAACTGGAGTCAGGGAAATATGGGGTTTGATTTGAGGATATAGTGGCAAGGTTTGGAGATGATAATTGATTACACCATAAATGCATTGGTACTATGTATGAAATGAGAATTTACAGTTACAAAGACCTAATCATAGAAGGACTACAGAGCGAGGTTTATATCCATGTCTGAGTAGGTGGGTGTTTGAAGGTGGTGCCACACAAGATTATTCGTTCAATATCATAATTTCTTTAATTCTATCATATTTTTATACATAAAAAAAGGAATATATATGAGTGAAATATTAAAATAGTTCATTTTACAAAAAATAAAATAATAAATAATAGTCCTACATATAAAAAATATAAATAACGATATGTAAAAAAAAAATATAAGACTAAATTATCTTTTTATTTTATTTTATAGATTTTTGGATTTTAAATCTAAAATTTTCAACATCCAACTTTAATTTGTATCATACGAAAAAAATTTCTTCAAAATTAGAATACTCACTCTAGATGTCGCCGCCGCGGCGGTGGTGTCTTTGCTACCACCCAAAATTTGTTGTTTTCTTATCATCGCAAATCATCGTTGTTCTTCGATCACTCGTCGTCGGCGTAGAATACTGCAAAATCATCATCCTCCTTCAATAATTCGTCGTCTACTTAATGATCTAGTTAAAAGCATTTTTATATTTAAAAGCTTTTTTCTTTTATTTTTTAGATATAGTTCTTTAACACACGACCTACAATTGAAAATTGAAAAACACACAAAATTCATGAAATTCCCCGTAAAATATATGAATATTGCGAATTCCGATTTACTAGATTCATGTGTTCCTTTATAAAATATATTAACACACCAATCTCGCGAATTGCAGCTCGTGGGATATGCCGTGTTGTTTTGTAAATTATACAAACACGTGAATCTCGCGACATGCGGGTTAGCGGGATTCGAGTGTTGCTTTGTAGATTTTACAAACAAACAAATCTCGCGAATCATAGCTTGCGAGATTCGTGTGTTGCTTTTGTAAATTGTACAAATACGCGAATCTCATGAGCTCCGGTTCGTAGGATTCGCGTATTGCTTTGTAAATTGTAAAAAATAAATGTTTGTGGGATTCGCTTGTTACCTGATAAGTTATAAAACTATATGAATCTCGTGAATCAGAGCTCACGAGAGTCTCTTGTTGTTTAATAAAGTATACAAACGAACGAATCCTGCGAGCTTGGGTTCGCAAAATTCTCTTGTTGCTTGGTAAATTATACAAACACACGAATCTCAAGAGCTCGAGTTCGCGGGATTCACATGTTGCTTTGTAAATTGTCAAACACACAAATCCAACAAGCTCGGGTTTGCAGGATTAGCGTGTTACTTGATAAATTGTGCAAACACAAGAATCCCGCGAATCGGGGCTCGCGGGATTCGCTTGTTGTTTTGTAAATTATACAAACACACGAATCCAGTGGCTTCAGGTTCATGGAATTCGCATGTTACTTGGTAAATTATACAAACACAAGAATCCTACGAGTTCAGGATTGCGATATTCACATGTTGCTTGGTAAATTGTACAAACACACGAATCATGTGGGCTCGGGTTCGCGGGATTCACCTGTCGCTTTGTAAATTGTTAAAACTTACGAATCTCACAAATCAGAGCTCGCGAGATTCACGTGTTGCTTTGTAAATTATACTCCCTCTGTCCCATGAAAGTAGTCATATTTCTTTTCCCAATGAGTGTGCTTTATGGGAAAAGGAGGACCACTTTTGTGGGACGGAGTTAGTACAAACACACGAATCCCGCGAGCTTTTATTTGCGGGATTCACATGTTGCATTGTAAATTGTACAAACACATGAATCCCATGAATCGAGGTTCACGGGATTTGCGTGTTTCTTGGTAAATTGTATAGAGTATAAATCTTGCATCTTCAACTTTGATTATTATTTTTATGCTTTGTCGCTTCTTATTATGATTATAACTAATTTTATTTATTTATATACAAATGTTGATAGTGTTATTTTGTATTATGGATTAACTTGAATTGACGAGAATTATGTTGGAGAAAAAAAATAAGATTTCTTTTATGCCACCCGAGGGTTTGTCATTCAACTCTTTAATAGGTGAAATACATATGATGATCAGAGTTGATATGAACCTTTTTCGCTATTCGATAAATTCAATGGTTCAAACACCAGATGGTGATGCTATTAGAATGAATATCACAATTGAATATCAATTTTAGTTTGTGATGGATAGTACCGAACTTCTGACACTCTATATTATTGTGTCACCTATTTTGTCATCTCTTGTTCGTCAAGCCAACTTTATGAACTTGTTGAGTACATAGAAGTTGCATTTGAATCAAAATATGGTTGATGATAATGATGGTGTTAGGTTTTGACATTCATGATGATGTTGTTGACAGTGTGGACAGTCTTGATTAGGGGTGAGCAAAATTTTGTAAAAGAATCAAAAATCAAACTAAACCAAGCCGAACTGATAAACTCAGTTCGATTTTTTTCCTTTCCTTTTCGGTTCGGTTTCAGTTTTTATTTTATAAAATTTTATTTTTCGGTTCGGTTTCGGTTTTCGTATCAAAAAAACTGAAATACCAAAAATCGAACCGAAACATATTATATAATAATTATTTATTTAATATTAATTATTAAATATAATATTTAATTAGTATTTTAATTTCGGTTTTTTCGGTTTTTACCAAAAGTGAACCGAAAATTTTGGTTTGATTTTTTTCGGTTCGGTTTCAGTTTTACATTTTTCGGTTTAGTTATTTTTTCGATTTTCATTATTTTTTTGGTTCGGTAACCGAACCGAACCATGTTCACCCCTAGTTTTGATTTGATTATGATTTTCATGAAATTGTTGCTGGTGCAAGTTCAAGGAAGGTGAGAACACATGTTCCCAGATTAGTTAGCTCATCCAAGGAAGTTCATATTGATGATGAAATATAGTGGCAAATGATAGAATTACTGGTCGATAATGGATTAATCCTGATGCTATATATTATGCATATCTCTCTTTTGATGATGAACGTTATATTCAACCGTACAATTATGACTTTATGTAAGTGTGCAATTTATAAAGATAAAGAAAGTTCGTTGGTTGTCATTGATTTGTATCACCTGATAAACAAAGCTGAATATTCGATAGATAGATCTTTGACTACTAGATTTGATATTATTTTCATATTTAGTGATTTGTGTCATTTTACTATTCGAGTTAGATCTTGTTGTGACACACGTTGAAAAGTTACAAAATGAGGAGGTTTGCATAATTGCAAAACTGGTTTATGTCATCATGGTCATAGAACAATTTCCTCAAAAATAATTGGTGCATTTTTTGTTCCAAGATTATTAATTGATGTTGCTGTGTTGAAATATGTTGAAATGACATACCGGTATGAAAGAGAGTATATATTCAAGGTAAATTACTTGTATTAGTTGGTAGAAATCATGTTATCTCCATGATTTATGACAGCCCATATAAGTCATTCCAAACATTGTCATCTTATTTTCATATGATTCAACATTCTAGTAAAGGATTTGATTTTCATTCCATATAAAGGATTTGATTTTCACCTGATAAAGGATTTGATTTTCATTCTAGTACTTTCTCCATAATTATTTTATGACTTATCTTTTCTAGTGGGATATCACGTCTTAATTACATCATTTCTTTCTAAAAATGAATTTATTAATTTAGAAACATATTAATTTATACTTTATGGTGATAAAAGAGATTTTTTTTTATATATAATTTTTTTAAATATGTTTAGCACAATAATAATATATTTTAATAAAATACTTAACAAGCTATAACAATTAGAGTAGAAACTCAATTTTAAAGAGTGTAAAATAATTTAACAATAATTTACTGACATATTTTTTCTGAATCTATTGAAGATCAACCTTTCTCAAAGTTCCAAAATCTATTTTTCCATGTTTTTTTCGACATGCGGTGGCATCCAACTGAATTGCACGATCAATATGATGATGTGCAGTACTCTTCAACCCATTTCAAGATATGTGTTCTTTTAGCTTTAGATTCAACAGTCTGTATTGATCAGGCTTTAATAGAAATAACATTTAATATAAATGTAGATAATATATTAATATAAGAGAATATACTCGTGTGTGAGAAAGAAAAGACCAACAGCTGATATGTTTCATCGGACCAAACATTACAAAGATACTCTCAGTCATCTTTCCTAACCTCGTTGAAAACAATGATTTTAACCTTAATCAGATCCTCAATTCCTCCAAGATCTAAAAATACCTTATGCAATTTTCGTTTATGGCATCTCCATGACTCTTGCATTTGTTGATCAATCACAATCTGAATTCTTCATTTTTTATGTCTATATCAAAGACAGTATGCAATTTTTCTATATTAATTTCATAAATTGTTGAATGAAATTGTAAATAAATAAATTTAATACTTACAAGAAGTTTTTCTCGAAGTGGCGCTCTAACATTATGTGGTACAAACCTCCAATCATTGTATTGCAGGTTACGGTCATTATGCACAATTATACCAATTTTATTGTTAAATTTTGATGCATTGGTGCATATTGGTAGCCTGAAATTAAAATCAAACTCTACAATTACTCTAGTTTTGGAACTCCTTATTATTTTACGAGCTCATATTCGACATGTAACACCACAAATACTCTTTATTGACTCTGAATAGTCTTGCAGTTCCATTGTTTCTGATGATTCTTTAAATATATTTAAAAATAAGGATGATTATTATTGTGTTTAAATATTAAAATATTAATTAACATAAACTTATAAATGCTATGTTTTTTTGGATTTACCAGAATTCAGTGCAGCGGATGTAGTAATAGGCTTTGTGGTAGAGAGTGCAGTAGGGTTAGCGGTCGACATAGTTGTGCCATGTATTTTAGCTATTTCTCGTACTCCTAGTGTTCCTCTTAGACCAATCATGTTTAGGATAAACAAATTCTAATTATAATAATTAAAGATCGTAAAATATGTTTTTCATATCCCAACATCAATAAAACTTATGCAATAAATATAATTTAAAAATATAAATAATACTATATAATACATAAATCTTACATAAGTCCTTATAATTACGACATATATATTAAATTATGATTACAATTTACATATGAATTTTTTTAATAAATTAAAATAGCTAACATTTATATATGCAATTTTTAATAAATTAAAAAAAAGACATTGCAGTGTGTATATGGAATATAATCAATCTACGTTTTTTTTTCAACTAAAAATGCAAAATATTAACTTGTCATTGAAAAATGCAAAATATTAACATGCATAAACAAATTCTCATCTTTACTCAAAAAAAATTCAAAAAGAATAATGATACAAACAAGAAACAAATGTAGAAAATGATCATTTTTCTCACACAAAAATTAAAATAAATCGTGCAAAAGACAATAAGACTAAAAGACTTTTCTTAACGTAAATATTCAAATCGATTCACCGGGTTTTGAACCTAAATATTCAAATCAATTCACTGAGTATCAGTGAACAAAAAACTATGTACGTGCTAATCTTTTTCACTCTTGAGTTGAACGCTTCGCACTAATGATTTATGAATTCTAATTCTAGTAGAAGATCAATAAATAGATATACACAATATAAAATAAAGGGATAATGGCCTGTAAATATATAACTATCTACGAATTCTGGTATTGCACACGAACTAAAAAATCTGTCACACAATACATAAACTACATATTCTTCGGTTTTTTGAACCTCAGGCTTATTTTGGTCAAAGTAGTGATGACATGGACCCGAATAATGACGTGAAAGTCCACCTCAACACATTTTATGTCAATTAATGCATTCAATTCTTCAACTTTAGCTTCCATTTTTAATGTACTCAAACGACGTCGTTTAGGCTTCGATGGACTCAAGGAATGGACTTCCACGTCATTAATTCGGGTCCATATCATAACTACTTAACCCAAATAAGTCCAAGGTTCAAAAAAGCGAAGAATGTGTAGTTTATGTATTGTGTGACATAGCTAACTAAGGCGATGTTGTTTATAATTAAGATATATTATCTGAAAAATGGGAAGGAATTTGGTTACCAACACCCCTATTTTTGGGGAGGGCACTCCATTTAATAAATAGTCCATTATTTTAAGGTATGTTTTCTATTAAAAATGACTTTTGAGGTAGCATATGAGTTAATATCACTTAAACATTGACGAAATTATCCGGCAGGTTGCAGGTTATTGTCAGTGAACTAATAATTATTTTATTATTTAGATATAATAATTAACAAGATTTTTCTAATTTGAGAGATTGGGTATTTGAAATACCAGAATTATAGGGCACACGTATCTATTCAATAATTGCATTTCTATTAATTAAATAATGTAAACTTAGTTAATCTCATCTAAACGAATCAAATAATTTTGATTCAATTCGATATTCGATTTAAAATTTGGTTATATTGAGATTTCAAATTAAATCGAATATTAACAAATCAAATCAAATTTTAAATTTAAACATCAACATCTTCTCCATAATTACTTAAAAGATATCATTGCACCAAATTGCGATAATTCTTTAAAACTTCATATGTAGGTGATCTCAATGTGCGAATCTTGTTATAGAATAAATCCATTCAGTAATTTGTAATAGGTATATCCCAATCCCGTTCAAGACGAGTGAATCTTGTTTAAGTATTTTCTAGATAGCGAGATAAAAATGTAAATGCATCACCAGCAATATAAGATTCAGAGATAGAGCCCTCAGAGTGTGCAAGATTACGAACATATTCTTTATATGTACCCATACAACGTTCAATGTCAAACATCCATCTTTGACTAACTAGTCCACCTAACAATGCTTCTTCCGATAAATGCACAGATAAATGAACCATAATAGTAAAGAAAGTCATCGGAAAAATCTTTTCAAGTTTGCACAACAATATAACAATCCCTTTCAGCATGTTCTCGAGCTCACTGACATATAAAGTTTTAGCACACAACTTTTGAAAGAATTGAGAAACCTCAATTGGTATCATGTATTTTTTTTCTCTAAAAATGGAAGAATAGCCATTAGTAGTACTTTTTGGAGCAATATATGACAATCATGAGTTTTCATTCCTTCAAGTGTGTTGGAAATCATCACACATCTACTGATATTAGATGCATACCCATCTAGTAGACGAACAGACTTTATAAAGTCACAAAACTTCATACATTATGCCTTACTTATGTTTACATTGCATGAGATTTTTCAAATTTCCCATTTCGCTCACTCAACCTCAATTCCTTACGAATATTGTGATCTTCCAAGTCTAGACGTGCTTTGACAGTGTCCTTGGACTTAATAGGATCGTTTATTAAGGTCTCAATTATATTGTCACAAATATTTTTTTCTATATGCATGACATCAAGATTGTGACGCATCAATAACTTTGACCGATAAGGGAGCTCAAATAAAATACTCTTCTTTGACCAATTCAACTCATCTACACCATGTTTGCGTTTTCTATCTTCATTGTTAGGTGTTTTACTAGGAGTGCATATAGATAAATCATCTAACGGTGACAAAATATCATCACCATAAAATTGACGAGGTGAACCTATTTTTTCAGGTTTTCCATCATATCCGGTACTCCTTCGCCACTTGTGCTTTTTATCTAAAAAATCGATGGTCGGTATAGCACTATTTCTCACGAATCCTTGTAGAACGAGTGTCTTCTAAGCATATTGGACATGCTAATATCCCCATAGTGCTCCATCCAGATAAGTATGGATATTCTGAAAAATCACTTATAGTCCATATAACAACAACACGAAAAGTGAAATGTGACTTAGCATATTCATCATAAGTCCTAACTTCAATAATCCACAAACTCTTAAGTTCATCCACAAACGGTCTCAAAAAGACATCAAAGTCTTTACATGGGGACTTTGGACCAGGAATTAATAATGTTAAAAAGTAGTTGCTCTTATGTACTGAAAATCAAGGTGGCATGTTATAAGACATCAAAATAACTGGTCAAATGTTATGCGACATTGACAAATCACTAAAGGTTTAAACCTATCTGAAGCTAGGCCCATTCAAATATTTCTTGAATCGATCGCAAAATCTGGATACAATTGATCAAAATATTTCCATCCTTCTTGTCGGCAGGATGACACAACACTCCAGGCTCTTCTTTACAAACTTCCTTATGCCAGCACACGTGTTTATATGTATGCCTCCATAAAAGTATCGTAGTCTTTTATGTGGAATCTTATG
Source organism: Leonotis leonurus (assembly GCA_026898415.1). Lineage (NCBI taxonomy): Eukaryota > Viridiplantae > Streptophyta > Magnoliopsida > Lamiales > Lamiaceae > Leonotis > Leonotis leonurus. The sequence goes on along the minus strand of JAPKLX010000353.1, from coordinate 99,919 downwards.
ACGTTTGTAGCGGTTAGTTTTACACGCCGGGCACATTGTAACATTTGTGTACTCTCCATAAAAGATTATACAATCATATTTACAAACATCAATAGTTTTATAACTCAGACCAACTTCCAAGAGTAATTTTGGTGTTATAATAATTATTTGGGCAACTATTGCTTTGAGGAAATATCTTGTGTTGATACTTCAAAAATAAATCAAATGATTTATCACTCCACTTGTTCATAACTTTCATGTTTATTAGATTCACCACAAAACTCAGTGTATATTCGTTGCATCCTTCATACAATTACTTATGCACATCTCCATACAACTTTTCATATTGAAGTCTCCGATTAGTTGGTTGTTCATTGTCATTTTAATCACTAGTTGGACCAATATTAAAAAAAATCATTCTTAAAAACACCATCTAATCTGGCTTCTATATTATCCACTTTCTCATTAGAAAAATTATCACTAAAATCTTCATCAATTGATTCATCACCATGATAAATCCATCGTACGTACGAAGTATCAATCCTCACATTAATCAATGAGTTCTAATAGCTTCAATATATTTTCATTTTCTAGTCAAGTAGTTAACACAAGGACATAAGGTTGGGCCATGCATATTCAAACTTCATTTAGCAGCATGTAAAAACTCTTTCATCCCATTCACATACTCTTGAGATATGTAATTCTTATTCTTTGCCCATTGATGACACGTGCTACATTTTTGTATCTATCAAAATAAATTAATAAATAAAACTTATGATATTTACTATTCTATATCAAATCAAGTTTTTACTCGTGTAAATAAAATATTTAATCGAACAATCAAATGTAATTGACTAAATAACTAATTAAAATATATATTTATCGAGCTCATGATGTTCAAAACATAACCAAGACTTAAGTTAATGCATAAAATATGTTCAATCTATCCAATTTAAAATCCTTCTCAAATTAAATACACAACAATACAAGAAATATCTTCACACAACAAACAAAACACGCCATAAACGAGCAAATTACCTCAGAATTGTTGTGTCGGTGAATAGAATTTGTCTATGACATTGAAGCATGGTCGCCAAAGTTCATCACTAGTCACAAAAGTAAAAGTATGATGGTGGTGTCGATGGAATTGTAAGGGTTGGACAAACTTGAACAAAAATTGTAAATGGATAAATAATAAAAAAAAAAATCAGAATAATGAAAGAAAAAAAATCGGCTAGGGATGAAGAGTACGAATGAGAATATAGGTTTTAAAAGATTTTGAATATAAATATAATCATGGGGTAAAAGCTAAAATGTCCATTTTAATAATTTAAAGATAAAAAAAAATTATTCATTTAGGGTGCGTTTGGTAGCATGTATTAGATGAGGAAGAATAGAATAATTAATATAAATAGTGAGAGATTATTAATATGAATAGCAAATAATAAGTCATTTGGTAGACAAGATAAAAATGGGTGATAAGTTAATAAGTTGTTTGGTAGACAAGATAAAAAGGGGTGATAAGTTAATAAGCTGTTTGGTAGACAAGATAAAAAGGGATGATGAGTTAATAAGCTGTTTGGTAGACAAGATAAAAAGGGGTGATAAGTTAATAAGTCGTTTGGTAAGTATGATAAGAGGGTCTAGATAATTATTATTTTGTTTGGTAGGCACAATTGAAAACTTTAGATGAAATAATCTGGGTGTCGACTTACGCGCCTCTTGATCCATTTGGCTCCATAATTTTCCCCAATTTTTCAGATTCAAGTGGTGGGATATTTTTGTGGCGTGAAAATCCATTCAATTGAAGTTTGATAGCTCTTTTGATTTTGCAATCACATGGCTTCCACCGAAGAAGGTTTCATTTAATTTCTTTGTAGCTGGTTTTTGAATTTATGGACCTCATCTTCTATTGTTTTTTTTTCATCTGTTCCGATTATTCTGGAGTGATTTTCGGTTGTTTCCTCTCGCATGCATCTACTTCTGTAATATCATTTTTTTTATTGAATTCTTCCAGTAGCGGGATTACTATTGTTGAAATAATCATTTGTTTGGGGATTATGTTAGGAGATTGGGGATGATTTCAGTCTGTTGATTGTAAATAAACTGATGTTAGGTGATTTGGGATAAATTGATGTTGATTGTAAATAAACTCATGTTAGGTGCTTTGGGATAAACTGATGTTGATTGTAAATAAACTGATGTTATGTTTAGTTCAGTTTGTATATGTGTGTTTGTTAGAAACTCCCTATTAAAATCGTTCATGAATGCATTCTATGTTTGCTAGATACATAAACAGATGTACATTTAGGCTGGTTGAGTAATTACTATGTTTATGCTGAGTATATAGGTAGGATTTTTGTGATTTGTTTTACATTGACAGTCACAATAATAAATTCTACATAGATCTATATGATGTTTCATTATATTTTATGAATTACTTAGGTAGTTATGATGCAATTAGCGGTAGGAGTAAAAGAATGGAAAAGGCACGACGTGTTTGGACTCCGAAAGAGGAGGAAACGTTGCTTCTATCCATGAAAGAACTAGTTGCTCAAGGTTGGAAATCAGACATCGGTTTTAGGGCAGGATATTTGAATAAGTTAGAAGATAGTTTTAAGAAAAATATTAAATTTTTTATGCACGCAATAGTTTGTGTAATCGTTGTTTCATTATTATAACATATTAATAATGAAGCCAGAAATTAATTCAAATCATATTCATAAAACTCCAACAAACATTGCATACAATGTAAACTAAACATTAGAAGAGAGATGCAAATACAATAGCATATCATTTAGGCCTACATAGAAATGGTTTCCTCGAAATCATGACGATAAATGATGAACCTTAGGTAATGGATAAAAATAATGAGAAACATGACGACATAGCGAGAAGCATACATGAAATGGTTTTCTCGAAATCATGACGACAAACGAGAAACCTTAGGTAATGCAGAAAAACAACGAGAAACATGATGACATATAGCTAGAAGACATACAATGATCAAACTATTTGAAGGGGCTTGACGATGCACAAGACGAGGTTGCCGAACCCATTTTCCCCAAAGAAGATGCTTTGTCATTTGGTTTGCGTGAACTCGAAGGAAAGTTTATTCTTTGAAGTATATTTCTCGTGTTCTTAGTAGAATCATCATCTTCATCTACGCCCTTATTATAGTATTTTGGTGGAGAAATAACCTCATCATCATCATTTGAACTTGAAGAGTTGATGATGATTACATTTTCATCTTCAATCTTAAGACTGTCATCTCCGAATAAGAAGAATGCCAAGTTCTTAAACTGAGACTCATCTTCATAGTAATATGCCTTTGCAAACTCGTTTTTCTAGCATTATAGAAAAAACAAAAAAAACTATTAGATTTTGCAAACGAGGTAAAAAAAAATGTGGAATATGGTTATAAGAAAAATAGATAATTACCTTGAACAAATAAGTCCATACATCATCACTAGTGATGACTTGATGTTCGTCGATATCCCAATGAACCCCAGGTGTACGAGCAATAAAATTGAACGTATTGTAGCGTGTATCCAAGAATTTTGTCCTCTTGAACACGTCAGTTGTGCTAATATGCGTTCCACAATGCTTGTTAATAGCATTCTTGGGCATTATGTAGAGTAGCCTGAGGTACATAACCCTTTTTCCATCCAACTTTTTCCTTATAGAAGCATAAGACTCCCATAAGGACAGAGTCCATCTCTTTGTTTCATTTGCCATGAGCAAAGTAGAAACTTTAGGGAGCAATGTCAAGTGAAGCCATCTTTTTTAGTAGTATGGAAAACATGATTAGTAGTGATCTCTTTATATAGTAATGAGGCACTTGGAGTAATGTTCTCATACGTGTATCATGCAATAATTAAGAAGACAAGAAGACAAATATTCAACTATTTCCATGTGATTCCTACCCCTATAGCTACATATTACGAGTGTTGAATCAATATCAAGGCAGCAAGTTTGACCAAGTCATGTTGCATCATGTTGCTGAATCAATATTTGACTGCAATTGCAGTTAAGTAGCTGCCAAATCATAACTATTTGGTTGATAAATACAATCTGTCATATACTACATAAATAGTTGTCATATATATTACAAAACTCTGCCAAATTAATTCACATGCATGACACTTCATTGACTGCATATTTCCAATACATTGACTCAACAACTATCTGCCAAGTATAAAGATGAAATACAATCTGCCAAACAACAACTAGCTGCCAAATAAACAACCAAAATACAAAAAATCAATCTGCCAAGTATAGAGATGAAATACAATCTGCCAAATAACAACCAAAAAATATAAAATCAGCCAAATGAGAACCAAAATACATAAAATCTGCCAAATATTAGACATTGAATACTATCTGAAATAGTTGATCAGTTACAATAATTTTCCAATGATCACTCCAAATGGTACTAGAATAAGAGCCATGAAAATAAGCAACACTTGGACTTCAAAATCATTTTGGAAACGAGCAAGCTTCATACTGGATCGTTCTAGCACTGGACTTGTTGATGCAGTTGAGGTTTCAACTTCATTACAAGTTGTTGAACTATTATTGAGCTCATCGTGTCAAAGAAAACTCCGAAAATGTTGTTGGTTTAATGAACACTTGTAGTATAAACAACCTCGATTTTTTGCATGAGGACCAGCACATTTAAGAATCATCTTACCACTTTGGCAAAAACAAGTAGGTGCAATTTTCATTTGTCCTATAATATGAACAACTCATCCATTAATCAATTACCTCATTTTAATAATCAAGCACAACATATGATGATGCACAATATATTGTTATATGTAATAAAAAAGATATATTGTTATATGTAATAAAAAAGATATAATAAGTAATACCAACGTTTTAATATGATAACCACATTGCGTCAGCTATGCTCTCTCTATATCTGTTCCATTCATTAGAGGTTTCGATACCATCTATAAAATCTGTAGCTTCGTAACCAACAGCATCATCTTCTTCCTCCTCAACACGATTTTCATCATACTCTCTCTCAACAGGATCATTACGCATCTCAGAACGTATGAAATTATGTAGCAAAAAACAAGACATAATTATACAGTTATGGACCTTTACAGGATAGAAGGATGGACTTCTTAAAATAGCCCAACGCTTTTTCATTACACCAAAACACCTTTCAATTACATTCCTAGTTGTGGCATGCCTCATATTGAAGAGTTCATGCGCATTTTGAGGTCTTTCGCTCGCTGGTCCCCATTTCTTAAGTTGATAACGGACACCCTGATAAGGGGCTAAAAAAACCCTCAAAATTGGCATATCCGTTATCAACCAAATAATAATTACCTAAAGTAGTTTACAAATGTTGCATTACTTAGATAAAATCCATTTTTAAGCAATAATTATTAAATATAGGTTCAAGAAGAAAAAAGAAATAAAAATAAATAATATACCCCGTGGGACCTTCAGACGTGATTTCTATTGACAGCATCTCGCAGTACTCTAGAATTTGAAGCAGAACCCTCCCACCCAGCTAGTACATACACAATGGTCATATTTCGATCACATACGCCCAATGTGTTAGTACATATTTCCCCTTTCCTGGATCTATATCTTGGCTTATCTACAACAAGTACCGTAATACTTATGTATGGGTCATCTAGGGCTCCTAAACAACCCTTTTTAAAATAAATTAAGAGAAAAAAACAAAATGTATTAGCCATCTGTTCAATTCATTTGTTATAATAATCTTTGTTTGACATTATATTATACCTTAAACCACTTCCAACGGCTGTCATTATTATCTTCAGATACAGGGTCCGAATTCGCAAGCAAACATGTGTGAAGTTTTAAAATAGCCTTTAACACTATATGAAAGTAGTTTGAAATTGTTTGTCCTGATCGGCTATGATCAAATCCAACTAATTTATTCTTCTTGTGATGAGCTAAGACAGAAATAAACATGGCAATTTGTTCCTCAACACTAACATATTTGCCATCACTCACACTACCTAATTCACGCAACAATATACAAAGTCTACCGAATGTGTTACGATCCATTCGGAGTTTTACAAGGCAATCAGCATCACTAATTTTAAAGATCCTTCTCAAGTGCCTCACTTGATGGGGAATTTTATTAATCATATTATAAGACCTATATTTCAACCTACGCCTCTTATTTCTCTCACTTATAACTAGTAGGGTCACTAAAATTCACATTTTCATTAGTGTTTCTTGTATGTACATATAAAATTCCTTATATGTTGCTAAATTGTATGTCATTTTACACAAAATCTACATTAAACGTAAGGATTTATATTAGGAAAAAATTTGGCAAATACAGATCATACTATATTAATGACCAACACATATCCATAGATATAAAGTCCAGATAGTTGTAATGCAATTTGCACATTATAATCAGATCTATAGCAACTACTACATGACAACCAAACAAAACATATGACAGCCCACAATGTATTCACTAGGCATTACATTTAGCTTAACAGATGAACAATCATAATGCCATTTGTTCATGTATTGTTAGAGCAATAACAATATATGTTCATTATAATCACAGGTATTAAGCTTACCAGATAAACAACCCATCAAGATCTAAGATAAACAACTACTAGATGGCTCCGAATCACACCACAAAGATTAAGCCATGATAGCACACAATGAACAGATGAACAAATGGACAATATAACAAATATAAAGATTATAATGTCATCTGCTCAATATAAGGTTTAAACTTCGATTGTAGCCAAACAATACGTATTCCAATAACAAAGATATTAAAACATAAAGCAATTGTACAGAAAATACTAACACAACATCAACTATACATTATCAACAAGTACTAGAAACCTGATATTGCTTATGTGTCTTTATGCAGTGTTAGTCGTCTGTCCCAACTCAACCACCTCCTGAAACAGCAAACCAAATGTGCATAGCATGAAAGAACACAAGAACACAAGACCCTAGTTAATTCGAATGCATATCAGAAATATGCTCTCAATCGTCATAATACAACATTCAATCTTCACAAATCAGAAGAACGCAAAACCCAAGCTTAAAAAAAAAAATCAGTTCCACAAATGAGAAAAACACAAGATCTAGCTAATTCAAATGCATCTCAGAAATATGCTCTCAATTGACAATATACAACATTCAATCTTCAAAAATTAGAAGAACACAAAACCCTAGCAATAAAACACAAAAAAATATGTTCCACAAATGAGAAGAACACAAGACCTAATTCAAATGCATCTCAGAAACTAAAAAACCATATCTTTCAACGAAATCCTAGCTAAAATACAAAAAATATGCTCAATCGATAATGAATTAAAAAGGCGTTGAAAGAAAATCGAAAATTATACCTTGGGTTTCAATTATCCAGAAACAGAACGAACCCTAGATGCGTCGATTGGTTCACTTGGATGACTCTGAAGCACAATCTGAAACACTACCTACCTGCATTTCGAAAAAATAATTGTTATTAACTACACATGCTTGAAAACCTAACTCCAAAACGAGCCGCATAAATCTCCAGAAAATGCAAAAAAAGTGTGCATCGCTTGAAACTGTGAGAAGAAACAGAAGAGAAATGAAAAATTGATTGTGAAAACAGAATACAAGACAAGTGAATTTTGAGAAGAGGAGGGAAGAAATCTGCAAAAAACCTCTGGGTCGCTGATTTCTTCGATGTGAGAGAGTGTGACAGAAGAGAAGTGAAAAAGCATGTATTCTTGGTTTACTATTCAACATAGATTATCAATCATCCCACTTTGCGCGGATTAGTAATAGGCTTCAAACAGTGAAATAACAACGGGCCGAATTATTATGACGGGTCATCCTAATAAATAATGTGTTCTACCAAACAACAGATGAAGGCATATTAATAATCTTATCTGCCTTCATCTTGCCTATCAAACGCAACCTTAAAAAAAATACCCACTTAAATGAGCACATGAGGGGATTTATCATATGCTCATATGTTTGATTTCACAAAATAATTTAAATTAAATGAATACATGAGCGAATTCTTTATGTTATTGTGTAAAAAGTGAGTATTATTTATATTTTATTTTCAAGTGATTTTTTTATCTTTTACTTATTAAAGTAAGTAATTTTACCAATAATACCCCTATTATTAATCTATTAGTTATTTTAAATATTTAAAGTGAATATTTTTTTATCTCTTACTTATTATTGTTGGTCCGGAATACGAGTAATCTGGAGTATGGGGGAGAATACACCAGTTTCAAATATTTTTAGATTAAAATCAAGTTTAGTGAAAGACTAAATCTGAGGGGTGGATATTTTAGATTAAGAGTAGATGCTTAGATAGGAATCCTCCGGTCTACAATAAATGTTGGATTGATGGACTAATATTTTAGCTTGAGGTGCGAAAGTTGGTGGAGAAAGGTTAACTCGTAATATCAAAAATCTTATAACTTAATTTTAGTTTTCTCTTAGTCAATATTCAGATAATAAGATATGCAGTGTTAGTCCAGAGAATAAAGATAGAGAGAGACTGAAAAACAAATAATACACAGACACAAAAATTTGGTTTGCGTGGTTTGGAGATGAAAACTCCTACGTCCACGATTCTCGAAGTGACTCGAGGGTTTCCAACTAAATGGATGTGTCTTTCAGTGATCAACTTTAAGAGGTTATAAGATTTACAATAGCTTCAGATCACTTCTAGTTTTAACTCTACGGCTAAGACTAGATCTATTCTTCGGTTACAAGTTCTATCTCTAAGAACACACTTAAAGATTTACAGAAAAGCTTGAGTGTTTTAAGATATGAAAGTTTGAGAGCAAATTGAACTTAGAGTGTATAAAACGTTAGAACGTTTGAAAGCTTAGTAACTGATGTCTTGAAATGATGAAGTGTTGAAGTATTTATAGATGTCTCTCAAAATACTAGCCGTTGGAAAGAGAACTTCGTTGAGTTTGAATAATTCTTCCTGTTACTATCATCGTCCTTTTTTGCCATTTTTGCTCCGTGCAAACTGATCTTGAGAACCTGCTCTGAGATCTTTTCCAAAAATGGAAACTCCTATTTGTAGTAGTTAACCAACTCTAGGTCTACTTGTATGATATAGCTTTTAGGCATTAGAAACTTGAGCGCCTCGTGATCAATATAGAGAATAAATTCACGTTGAAATAAATAATGATGCAAATGTCAAACTACACGAACCACGACATAGAACTCAATGTCATAAGTACTATATCGAGAATGAGCACCAGCCACTTTCTCACTAAGGAAAGCAACATGACGACCCGCTTGGGTCAAAACGGCTCAAATCCCTACTTTCGAAGCATCACAATATAACTCGAAGGGAGCAGTGAAATCTGAGAGCAACAAGAGTGGGGACTGGACAAGCAAATCTTGATCTCCTGGAATGCCGCCTCAGCCTCAAGAGACCAAGAAAAAATCTTACCGTGCATAGAATCAGTAAGAGGTGACATTATAGTACTGAAGTGACAAATGAGCCGGTGATAGAATGAGGCCAAGCCATGAAAACTACGAATCTCAGTAATAGTAGTAGGAGTATACCAGTCTCGAATTGCTACAATTTTTGACTCATCCACCTCTATACCGACAGCAGAAATCTGGTACCCTAAAAACAACACGTAATCCATAAAAAATGAGCATTTGGACGGAGAAGCATAAAACAACTCAACACGAAGTACTGATAGAACAACCTAAAGGTGTCACAAATGCCCGACCACAAATTTTTTGTAGATCAGGATGTCATCAAAGTATACCACCACACAAGTGCCAATGAAAGGTCGTAAGGATTGATTCATCACCCGCATGAAAGTACTAAGGGCATCCGATAAACCAAACGGCATAACCATCAATTCAAATAAGCCTTCACAAGTCTTGAAGGCAGTTTTCCACTCATCCCCATGTCGGATGGATCTGGTGATAGCCACTTTGCAAATCAAATTTACTGAAAATCACAGCACCCGACAATTGATCAAGAAGATCATCGAGACGAGGAATGGAAAAATTGTAACTCACACTAATCTTGTTGATATCCTTACTATGAACACACATACGCCACTCCCCCGTTTTTTTCAGAAGATGTAATGCAGGCACCGTACAAGGGCTCAGACTCTGTCGAACAAGTTGTTTACTAAGCAAGTCTTTCACATATCGTTGTAGTTCCTCATGTTCAATCGGTCTCATACGATAATGAGGCTGATTAGGCAATGAAGGAATTAAATCAATTTGATGTTGAATATCTTGAAGGGGAGGCGGGGTAATCCATCAGGCAAAGCATCAGGGAAGACATTTGTAAACTTAGTAACAATGGGCAATGCAATCTGGAGGAATCTCATGAATAGCACAAGTATCATTGGCAAGTAACAAGAGAGTTAATGGGACACGGGAAATCTCCCCAAGAAAATCATGGTGAATCATAGAAAGTACTCTAGCAGTAGAAATAAGTGCAAAAAGACACGGCACAGAAGGGAACAACACAATCTTAATCCCCAAAAATATAAAGATGTAAGTGTTTTTACGACCATCATGAACCACACTATGGTCAAATTGTCAAGGCCTACCTAGTAAAACATGACATGCATCCATAGAAACCACATCACACCAAATAGAATCAACATAATTCTCACCCACTGAAAATTTAACCAAAACTCGTATATCCACAACTGATGCAGCGACGCGTATAGATTTAGAAGAGAATAACAATAATTCACAAGAAAGATCAATCTATATTACGTATGCTAATTGATTCATCTGCTCAAAAGGGAGTAACCCCCTGTGATAATATCTATATATATATATATATATATATAAAACAACTAACACCAATTGCAAATCAATTTGATTTCAATTTCAATGGCAATTTTGTAAATAACTTCAATTTCAATGGCAAAGATAATACTATTACTATTAAATTAAAAATTTAACATTATTAGGATTTGAACTCGATACCTTTCATCACAAACACTAACCTATGAGCCAATAGAGCAAAAAGATAAGTTGAACATTGAACAATTCATAAAATATATACATGTACAAACTGAATCTGTTTTAGGTTTTAATATTTATTTTAGGGTTTAGGGTTTTATTTTATAGTTTACTTTATGGTTTAGCTTACGTGTTAGGAATAAATTAATTTTTTAATTTTGTAAACTTTATGGTTTATTTTCTCTCCTATAATACTTTTCTCCTAAAATTATTTTATTTTGTTCGTAAAAATATTTGCAACATTATGCATATTAAATTAAAGATCTCGACAATACCTTTAATTTGATATATGTTATATAAAATATAAATTTAATATAAAAAATTATAATACATTAATAAATTGAAAATAATTATATATATACATATTCTTCTACATGTAATATATATATATATAATGTTCCTAATTATGAAGGTGAATACTCTTTATAATATGTTTTAATACTATGCATGAAGGACGAATTAGATATAGTGTCACAATCTATTTTTACTATAAAATTTCAGTGTTATCTAATATGTTTTCCTAATTTTATTTTCATATATCTAAGTTTAATCTTTTATTTAAGGGTATATAATTGTTTTTAATATTTAATACTAATAATTATAATCAATTTTTATAATTGATAATTTCAACACTAACATATATTGACTATGTCCCACTTATTTAGATACATTTTCTTTTTTAAGTTGTCTCACTTATTTAGACACGTTTTCTTTATTTCACAAATTTTAAAGTACAAACCATGTTCTTCAAAGGTATTACAACTAAATATTGGTATTAGTGTCAAAAGTAAATAAATTTAAATAAGTGGAACGGAAGGAGTATAATTTTTCAAAAAATATTAATTTTAATGTATTATTATAAATATTAATTAAATGCTAAATTTAATAGTAAAACGTAGAGTGGAATACAAATAGTATTTCCATTTTGGAGCTCTATTAATTTACACGGTACAAGTTATATATAAATATTATATATATTGAATTAAATAATTTCAACTTTATTAATTTACTAGCTTTATTTGTATATAATTTTAACGTTATTGGTAAAATTATATAAATATTAAATATATTGAATTATATAATTTTTAAAATTTAAATAAATAACTACTTTTATTTTCTCTCTCCTCTAACCTTTGCCTCCTGAAATTATTTTATTCACTTCGCAAAAATATTTATAATATGCATCTAATTTTAAAGATCTCGAAAAGAGAATTAATTTGATATAAAATAAAATAAATTTAATATATAAAAGTTATAATAAGTTAATAAATTGAAAATAATTATATATATATATATACATATTCTCATAAATATAATTTGGTTATATGAAATGTTTTTATATGGATCATGTATATTTATATTTTTTATTTTTATTTTATTTTCTACTATTGATATTTAATATTTTGTTATTATGTAATTTTTTATATAAATATTAATTATGAAAAATTATTTTTTTTACTAATTCATATATTATATAAAATTAAAATACATATATTATTAAAATTAATTAATCTATAATTATTTATATAGTTGTGATATATGAAAAATATATAACAATGTTGTATATGTTGTGATAACTAATTTGATCAAAATTAAAACAATAACTATTACATGAATTTGTACTAAAATTGAAAATCATTTTTGAATGATAACTTTGTAGTTGACTTCAAATTATTAATTAGTTGTTACATAAAATCATGTCAAATATTTATATTACATAACAAAATTAGAATTTCACTAAAAAGTCTAACTACAAATAATAATGACTTAAATATATATATATATATATATATATATATTATGAATTTTTTTTTTATCAATATACACATATGTTTAAATAGTTATGAAATATTCCCTTATTTGTTAATTTTAATGTGTTGTTATGAATTAATAAAAAATGATCCTTTATAAAATAAGAAATAAATTGAATAAGGTAAAATAAATCAAAACTATTGTTTCAAATCGTTGATCACGGTTCTCAAATTTTGAAACAGTAACTGAATTGTCCTCAACATAGTCACAATTGAGAATATGACTACTGATTACGGTTCTAAAACCATGCACCGAATAAAATCGAATTACAATATTTTTGATTTCTTTAAATATCTCTATGCATAAATTATTTATAAATAAATAATCATGTGCATAGCACGGATGCAATACCTAATTTTTTATGAAACTGATGTTCAACCCTAATAGTACGAGTTCATAAGTATAAATACCAAGGAAAATAAAACAAGACCAATAAATAAAAGCCCAACAAGTTTGGGTTCAAAAAGAAATAAAACAATAAATATTCAAACTTTTAAAATAGTTGGATCCACTTTCTCCATATATCGAATAGCAGCTTCATCTCCACCACTTTTTTTACACACGAAGACACAAATCTCGCAAATTCGATTTTGTGAAATTCGTGTGTACTTCTATATTACAACACACCAAAACAAGAATCCTGTGATTTCGAATTCGCGGGATTCGTGTGTTCTACATCACAACACACGAATCCCGTGAATTCGAATTGGCGAGATTCGTATATTACGTCAGTTTACACAGGAACACACGAATTCTGCGAATTCAAATTCACGGAATTTGTGTGTTACGCGAAAATTAAATTAAAAAATTATGATAGGGGTAAATTAGTCTAAATATTTTTAAAAGGATTATTATTTATCTTTTTATCATTTTTATCTTTCATTAAAAAAAAGGACTATTTAAACATTTTAGAGAATGAATTAAGAGTGTTGATAGACATGCGTAACATCATTCCCAGCGTTGTTCATATTCTTAATTATTACATGTACGTATGTAAGTATAGTTTTCAACCGGACATATGTAAGTCTTGATCAACTCATGGTCTCCTAAAACTATGTTCGCCTAAGGCTATGGGTTTGTCTTTGTGGGCTTGATCATCGGGCAGCTTAACGGCTGAATAAATGCCGGCCCCGGCGAGAGCTCCGAGGACGGGTGCAGTAAGGTACACCCATATGGCTCTGTAGTTGTTTGCAGCTATCGCCGGCCCTAAACTTCTCACCGGGTTCATTGATGCTCCAGTACTTTCCCTGCATGCATGCATCACATATGCATGTCATGCAAAAGAAAAACGAAATGATTCTATTTAAGTTCAAAGTATATTAAAGTAATTGAAATTTTATGAACACTGATTTAAATATGAATAATTAGATAAGAGCTTATGGAAGGTTCATGCTGTCGACTTTTTTTCCTTCCACGCATTTTGTCTCCCACCTTTTTAATCGAATGAGATTCCTTCTTTGTATTTTATTTAATATAAATAGAAATAGTATCCAAAATTGTAGTCTAGTTGCTCGTAAAGTAATATGAGGAGAGATTTAGGAGCCTTTGACCAACCAAGTACACTCCTCTTTTAAGTGGCCCAATAACTTTAGTAGGATTCTTCTATAATTAATAAAGACACTTTATTTTTTTAATTTTGATGTATTATCAATGAAATGTGGAGGAGGTTTAGCAAGGAAGGGTGTAGTGGCGTTAATTGTTTATAGAAAGTTACTGAGAAAGGAAAATAGTGGCTCTGTACCTGCAGCCTCAGTCCTCCATATCCTTACTGCAATTTCACAAGCAAAACACAGTGTTCTTCTAAGGATTTCCAACCATATCTTTAAAAGTGATATCTGCCTAATGGGGAGAGAGCTAGAATAGAGGATATTTATTTATAAACCCAATTTCCCATTTCTATTTTGCTACCTTTTTGTTTTTGTTTTTTTTTCTTTTTTCCTTTAATTTATTGCCATATTGTTTCGAGTATTTTTTTTTGGCATAAACTAAAATACTTTATGGTTATAATCTATAAATACTCCACATTTTATATTCGATCCATTATTAGTTTCAGGATTTAAAACTTTTTTTAACTATGATTTTTGCTACTTTCACATGATTCAGTGAAGAAAGTTGATAGTGTTACCCGGCTATGAGAATATTGAGCATGACAGTAGCTCCAACCGCAATTCCCGCAAGCTCGCCCACCTGTTTTGCCACAAAAATTAATTAATTAATTAGTAAATTATATATAAAAAAGAATTAGGGAAATGATTGTACGTATATGCATATTATTACCTACACATGTACACAGCAATAACTCCAACACTTTGAGTTTAAGCCAAAATTAAAGATTAGTTGTAGTGTCCCTAAATTGTACTAGTAGTCAGGGAAGTCGGATCTCAGATCCTCCTTCGCATAATACTAGTTTAGTTACAAGCGGAAAAGATAACCACAAATAGTTTTAAAATAGATGATTAATATAAAACTCCAATCATCATAATAAACATCTTGTCTCGAAAACATCCTGAAATTTTAATAATTCAATGACTTAATGAAATTTGATCCAGCTAGAAATGTGCCGTACAAATTTCTAAAATTTTAAATTCATTATTATATTATATGTTACGATTTTATTAATGTAATAAGATATGTCAAACTATTAACTATAGTATATAAATCTGAATGACTATTTCTTACTCCCTCTGATTTCACCTTAAATACCTTATTTTATATTTAAATTAGTCTATTATAATAATAAAGTCATATATTTAATAAAACGAAGGGAGTATTATTTTAAATCACTTTTTTAAACAATATCCATGAAATTGCATATTTCCGTGAAAATATATTATAGCCGGATATTTTTGGCACAACCTCCATGTTCAAATTTATTTATGAAATTATTGAAAATTCATTATGGTTAAATTTTAAAGTAAAACATATAGTTTAGCATGTATCTCATCATTGTCGTGATATAAAGATATTTTTGACTATTTACTTTTTTTGTAATCACGAATTAATTATTATTGCCAGATAGCAAGTGAACTTCAACTGAAAGACTGTGCTCTTTGTCAGAGATATTAATATTGTTTGTCTTTGCAAATAATGATATTGAAATTTGGATTATTTTTTTTTACTTCTTCCATCTCCTTTAAAATTATTTCCTTTCCACTGATATTAATTTATTTTAAAAAATAACGAAAAATAACTTTTGTATTATCTCATTATTACCTTTTCAATTTTCACGTTATTTAACATTAATAAATAGCCAGTTGATTTTTTCTAGAATATTGCTAAAAACGAAAAATTAAAAAAAAAAAAAAAGACACGCATGCACACACATAGAGAGAGTAAAGAGCAGAAATGAAGAGAGAAGTGTGTGGTACTTACAGCTCTTGTATCAGTGGCAACTGCAGTGACAACAAACATGAGGTTGAAGGAGATGATGAACTCCAATGCAAATGCTTGAGCGTATTCTACACTAGGAACAGTCACCCCACCTCCCATAATAGGCTCGAAAATCGCCTTCAGCATAAACGAAGCACATATCGATGCACTCACTTGTGCACCTATGTATAGTGGCACCTTTAACATATATACACATTAATCACTCTCTTATTAACCAAATATACATAAAAATAATCATTTATATTTAAATATAATTACATGTTTCCAAGGGAAATGGCGGAGGGCGGCGAAGGCGATGGTGACGGCGGGATTGAGATGGGCGCCGGAGATGTGTCCGGTGGAGAGTATGACTATCATGACGGCCAGCCCCGATGAGGCGGCTAGCCCCACCAGCGTCTCCGCCCCTCCGCTCTTCTGGTTCACAATTGGTGTCGCTGTCGCCGCGAATATAAGTATTAGAGTACCTATCAACTCCGCTCCCACCTATTTTTATTTGTTTTTTATTGTAGGAATTAAGACCGTGCATACATCAGTGTAATTATAACATAGTTTACCAAAAAAACAGGAAAAGAAGAACACGTATTTACGTACCTTTCTAGCAAGAGAGATAGGAGGGGAAGGTAATGAGCAAGAGAGGGCTTCCAATGACAAAGATTCAACATCGAAGCATTTGCAGCTCTTACGAAGAGCTTTTCTTCCATTATTCCCATTTCGGGATCCTCCTCCGAAGAGAGGAGCGCCTGGGGTGGTAGGTGTCACCGGTGTTGAAGGAGCAGATGCCCTGTCTTCCCCTTCCATCCACCTTCAATATTTATCCCAAATTGAATGAACGTGAGTAAGTTTCAAGAATGTGTATATATGGTAGATTTAGCCAAGCTAGCTAGCGCAGAATATCAACTCAAGTGTGTTGTGGTTGTGGTTTTCATGCCCTCGCACCATTTTATAGTAGGTTTGAAGAAAGTTGACTTGGAGAATCCGAATTCATAGATCCAAGAAAAAGGTTCGGATTGGTGGATGGTATTCATGTGAGGAAAAGAGAAAGATGCATGGATTAATGGTGGGACATTAATGAAACAAATTCATTTGCAAGTATGAAACAACATTTGAACCATTGGGACATAAGTGATTGGGTTATGCTGTCTCTTCCACTCAAAATTTGTATTATCGTATCACTCTCTGCACCTGGACTCTATGATAGAAATAAGTCAACCATTGTCTTGCAGAGGCAGAGGAGATGTGTGAGAGAGAGAGAGAGGAGATGCACCATTGTTGGTAGAATGACTATAAACCCAACGTGCACTCTATTCTAATGGGTACTGTATAATTGCTGTTAATATATAATATTGGGACCTCCCTTCTTTGAGACTTCATTTATGTTTATATTGACACCACATGTGGTAACATATAGGCTTTAGCTATAAATTTCATTTTTTATCTTTTGTTTACACATGCAATGTATTAAGTTGAAAGCTGGTTTAAGATGGGTCGATATATATATATGGACTCGGTTTTCACTCTTTGTATGTATAGTTGTGGTTCTTATCAAGATAATTCCTTTACTTTTTCTTTTTCAGATAAGAAGATTTATTGCGAATGTATCATTGGTGTGAGTCATACATCAAAACAAGTTCAATTTATGAGGTTAAGCATTCCCTTCTATATCCAAGTTTTAAAATTATCCAAAGACGTACAAATATTAAAAATCTTGTTCCAAATCCACATTCTAAACATTGATGTACATGAGTATCTTCGACTCGTTCTAAGTGAGCTTTCCAAATTTATATTCTTTTTTCCATTTCTATATAATCCAAATGGTGCAAGTCCAGATCGATTGAGGTAATATTTTTCATCACTTTTGATTTTCAAAATAATTAAACGATGAAAAATGTGTGTCGATGTCGAAAGGTCTAACCAAGATAACACCAAGCTACTGCTGGACTTTATTCCACAAACTTGGGCTCGTTTGGTAGATATGATTCAGCATGATAGGATAAATTTGTAAGTCGTTTTCTTGCATTTGGTAGCAAATGACTTTTATCTATAGGCTCGTGTCAAAAAGTAAGGTCATTCACAAGATGTAGCATATAACACTCTTATGAAACTAGGCAAAATGGTTGGATATGGGTTGATTATAATTTAATAGAGTGGATTACAATTTCACCTACCAAAATTACCCCAATTTTAAAATCTCTCACCAATTAAATAAATTATTGTAAATAGATTATTATTAAATAATATATTTTGATTTTTTTTGGTATTTCGATTTTTTTGATACCAAATACGAAACCAAATATTTTTTCTTTAATATTTGCAAAATCAAAATCAAAATAAGTATAGAAAAAGATATTAATGAACTTAGGTTAATTTTAAATTTTTTAAAACATATTAAGGTTAAATATGTAATTTGACAAATTTATACAATGAATAAAATAATTTACCAAACACTTCTAACTTTCTTATCATGTGTTTTATATTGTCTGCCAAACACAATAACAAGATTATTTATCTAGGCTTACCTTAACTCTCTTAATTAATTTTATCATATCTTATTATATAGGGAAAAAGACGGGCCGGTCCATTATGACCAAATGTTGGGCAAAAAAAACCATCAAAAAAATTTATTATTGTAGAGGCCCAAATTACAAGTGAATGGACAAAAAAGTACTCCCTCCTTCTTCCCCATCTCTCTCTCTCACTCAGCCGCACCCTCTAGAATGGAAACTCCCAAATCACTCAAAAAATTTCTTCCCCCCTCTCTCTCTCTCACTCAGCCGCACCCTCTCTCGGTATCTCATTCACTGCCGCCTTCTCTTTCCCTCCAGTCCGCCGCCGCTGGACATGCTATCCGGCCACCGCAGCCTCGTCGCCGCACACGCTGCGACAGATCTGCCCCTGCCCTCTATTGCGCAGATCTGCCCCTGCCCTCTAATATGTATATGTTTGTTGTAGGCGAGGAGAAATCCCATAGAAATCTCCTTCAACTTGAGGTTTCTCAATTACAAGCAGCAACGCAAGCAGATTTCATTCATTAATTGGGTGATAATGGTTTTAGCACAGAATTTAGTCGCAAGCTTTCTTCAATGGTGCATTTAATGCAGTGGTTCATTACTTATGTGCTGATGGTTCATTATGTCTGATGTAATGGTTCATGTCATCAAGCTAGATGGTTCATTACCTCTGTATTGATAGTTCACTATGTCTGATGTAATGGTTCATGACATCAAGCTAGATGGTTCATTACATCTGTTCTTATGGTTCACAATGTCTGATGTAATGGTTCATGTCATCAAGCTAGATGGTTTATTACCTCTGTTCTTATGGTTAACAATGTCTGATGTAATGGTTCATGTTATCAAGCTAGATGGTTCATTACCTCTACTGATGGTTCATTATGCATCTCTCTCTCTCTCTTTCTCTCTCTCCCTCTGCCACCACCCTTTGCCTCGTTGCCGTTGCCGCCGGTCGCCACCACCGGCCGCCGGTCACCGGCAGCAGCTGCTGGTAGCCGGCCGCCGGCAGCAGCAGTTGGCCGCCGGCAACCGCCGCCGGTCGCCGGATTCCGCCGCCGCCATCGCTGCCACCACCTGTATGTCACCACACCCTTAAAAAAATAATTAATTAGTTAATAAAAAATTAAAAAATATAATTAATAAACTAAGGTTAGAAACATGAAACCACTTCAATATTTTGGGTTTTATTAAACAAAAGTGCATTTGACTGGACCTACTTAACAATGAGAAAAAATGGTGGTTTTTTTGGACTACAAGTTCACCAAGGTGGATCTTAGAGACCATTTCCCTATTATATAATATCCAATCCATCAAACACGACCTTATTATCTTGGAGCATGTAAAAGAAAGATATTGGTGCGTCGTTTTTCACCAAAAATAATCCGGCTGACAGACAGCCAGTATGCCCTTACTGTGCAGACAGTAGTAAATAAGATCGTCTCCCAAGGGATCGGCGAGAATTTTTCTAAAACATCGACCTGCAAGATTAGTCAGGAAATTTTGGGAATTATCTAGAACTACAAAAATAATAAATACACAATAAATGGAAAAGATAATTTTGGATTTTTCTAGACAAACAAATGACAAATAAAATTAACAAAGATGAGAAATATATGAGAAATATTCCAACAATCAATTAATTCCACCTAGACTTGATCGATATTCCGATCCTCGATGCAGATATAATAATAATTCATGCAAATAAACTACTTATGATCACCGAAGACGCTTCTGACGCGATCTCATCTCTCCATAGCTTCTCGATAATTAGGAAAACGCTTCACTAACTATTTCTCTAATTGTTGGTCCCGAAACGAGTAAATAAAAAATTTTGAAATGCGGAATTTGGTGGTAAACTCGTTTTTATAAAAAATCGATCAAAATCAAACTTTCAGTTTGAGAGCCAAGTGTTCATTCTATCGAACAAGATTTTACAATGAATATGAAATCTATAATAACTTGCTCGATTTCTAATCTCTAGATATGAAAATATTTTGCTTAGAATACACAGGGAAAATATAGCAACTCTAACTATGAAACACTTGAGAAATGAGTGTTTCACTGGATAAAACTTTGAGCTCGAGTAAGAGTTGATTTCTTGTAATTCTTGAGTCTTCCCGTTAGTTGTTCAAGTGAAGAATGCTCTCTTTTTATAGTTGATTTAGATCCAAACTAGCCGTTGAGTGTAGCTGTTTGAATTTTGAATCTGATCTATCCGTTGAATTCTTCCCGTTGAAGTCGTCCTTTTTGCCATTTTTGGTATCTGTCATTTTAGATAAATTCTGCAATCTGCAATTTTCCATAACTTAAGTATTGGCCTTCAGATTTGGACCTTCAGGCTGGGCTGGTCCCTCAGACTGGGACTTTCAGGCTGGGACCTTCAGGCTGCACTGGTTCCTCAGACTGAGACTTTCAGGCTGCACTGGTCCCTCAGACTGGGACTTTCAGGCTGGGACCTTCAGGCTGCACTGGTCCCTCAGACTGGGACTTTCAGGCTTAGTTTTTCAAGTTTGCCCTTGAGGCTTCGATTTTCAAGCCTGGTCCTTCAGACTTGCGCTACACAAAATCAAGTTTTGGAACCAAATCAAAACTAATAAATATCCCAACAATTTTTCCCTTTTTGATGGTGTCAAAACATGATCAAGAAATCAAATTCATATATTAAAAATAATGATCTGAGCATTTTTATGTGAACAATATTCCCCCTTAGATTAATAATCATATTCATCATCATTGAATCAACTCCATTTTCAGTGGAGGCATGTTCCCCCTTGTTTGTTGATCTTCATAATTCATCTAATTCTTCAGGACCAGTCTTTGCATCGATGTTGATTTTGGTCTTCACTAGTCCGGTACCTGAAATCATTGAGCTTTGAAAATTGAGTTCTTTGGTACCCAAATTTGTCTTATAACTCTCACTGAGTTATTAGGCCATATTTTCCTTCCACTAAAATCAATATAAAATATTTTTGATTTTCAATTTTGCTTTGAGACTCAGTTCTAGACTGAGGCCATTTTGTGTAAGAATTTTCAGTATAACTCCTTGGTGGGCAAGAATGAGAACGATATGATCTTAAACTGGGTTTAATGAACAAAATCAAAACATAATAAATATCCCAACACTAATCGACTGACAACCGTAAGAGACGCTCTATAGGTTTAATGAACCGACAACATTAAGAACTAGAGAGACCCGATTCAAAACTGATAAACTCTGACGCATGATTATCGAATTAAGATTGTTATTCCCTTGACTAGATAGTCAATTTACCACTAATTAAATATAAACCACGATTACGTGTGGCTAATTCAATTAGCTATTAATCAATTCTACTCAACTAAATATTGCACACTACTTAGATGAATAAAATGATTAAATCACAGTGAAATAGAGAACAACAAATATTTGCATTTGAATTAAAGGATGATGAATAAATTAGATCTCACAGAATAATCGCGTCCGAACTTTCTTAATCGATGTTGGAATTGACGGTTTAGCTATAAAACATAATTAAATTAATAATATAAATTAAAGAGGCAATGATGGTGATGATAATAAGAAAACAAACTAAATGAATTGAAATTGGCCACAAATAGTGGCTTGACTTCACGTAAAACAATGTTGGAGATGAACAAAACCCAAATCTTCTCTAAAGTAGGCAGTTGTTTTTCTATGGCAAAAAGTGGCGTCCAAAATCCCCCAAAACAAAGCTTATATATAGCTTTTAACTTCCAAAATTAACCTAGACTAATTGCCATAATAAGGGCAATAATTACCAAGTCTTGAAATAAAACAATAAGAAAATTCTCAAAGCTAATTAGGTTATTCTCCAACTAATTAGGCATCTTCTTGATCTTCCTTCCAATTAATCCTTGCAATTTTCTCCAAATATTCTCAAAATCGATCAACCGCTCCAAGTGTCAAGAAAATCTACAATTTGACAATTAAGCACAAGTGATTATTTAATATCCAAAAATCACATAAAAGTATCACAAAATAGGTGTATTTTATACACCTAATCACCCCCACACTTGCTCAATGCTCGCCCTCAAGAACAAATAGAATTGAAAACCGTAGAAGCACGAGATAGGGACTCGAATCAAGATAAAAAATAGACTCTTGGCCACTAATCAAAAGATATCAATCATCATCCAGCTCCACACCACCGATTTAACCTCCCCTATCAATCTATCAACATTTCGCACCCCATTATTGAAAACAATCTCATTTCTATATTTATAGATGACCCACACAACACATTCCCAAATTGCAGCCATAATTTGTTTGAATTTCTTACCTTTCACCAAGGAGTAGAATTGGATGAAGTTTGTCGAGACCAAATTAGGTAGAGAGGCTTGTACTCCAATCAACTCCAGACAACGGCTCCACATCATCCACACACTTCGGCACTCAACAAACAGATGGTTAGTGGTCTCCTCGGCACTATCGTATGATGGACAAGAAGTCAACGTGTTAGGCGGTAGCGCACTCCTTCTCTTCAATTCAGCCTTTATAGTAATTCTACTAAACACCACTCGCCATGATGTTGCTTGGACTTTTGGGACAGCTACCGAGTTCCAAATCAGCTTGCAGC
Organism: Leonotis leonurus; assembly: GCA_026898415.1. Taxonomy (NCBI): domain Eukaryota; kingdom Viridiplantae; phylum Streptophyta; class Magnoliopsida; order Lamiales; family Lamiaceae; genus Leonotis; species Leonotis leonurus. Next base: position 76,629 of record JAPKLX010000353.1, on the reverse strand, counting down.
AAGCTGATTTGCTTATATCCACGTTCTCCTTCCCATCCATAAGGCTTTTGTATCCACTCCGAACCGAGTACCCACCACTCGGCTCATTCTTCCAAGTTCATCTGTCTGTCGAATTTGGACGGGGGACCCTGCATGAAATCAAATCAAAAAGATAATTAAGGCCAGTCTTCTCACACTCTCTCAGCTCTCTCCTCAATCCGACCCCTAGTTCTTTCTATCGTCAATCCATGCCCTGTCATCTGCCACCGAACAATTTTTGTTTAAGCAAAGAGCGTACAATCTCGGGAACAAACTACAAAGCGATTCAGCACCCACCCATTTGTCATGTCAAAAGGAAGTATCAGTCCCATCTCCAAGTATCCTCTCAATCGGGCCCTCAAACCAGCTTCCTCCTTTGTCTATCAGGCTTTTTTGAATGTCTCCCCACCACCCTCTACCAAGCCTGGGAGAATGTAATATAGAAGCACCTCTCGACTCCTCACCTTCTCTCCCCGTCCCTCTACCAATCACAATCTCTGCCCACAAAGAATTCATGTTCCTTAAAGTTTTCCACGCCCACTTCCCTAACATTGCTTTATTAAAACAATCCAGGTCCTTCATACCAAACATCCATTCCTCTTTAGATTTAGAGAGAATTTCTCACTTTGCCCACACCATCTTTCGAGTCATCTCCCCCTTTCCCCATATGAAGCCCTGTATACGCGAGATCAACTTCTTCAAAATGATACCTAGAGCCCTAAACACAGATAGTGCGTACAGAGGGATAGCCGAGAGAACCGCTTTCACCAATGTGATTTTACCTCCTAATGAGATCTTCATGTTGCTCCATTTATTCAGCCTGTTATACACCTTCTCAACGATGTAATTTCAATCCCTAGTTTTCTTATAGTTGCATCCAATGTTGCAAAAAATGCGCGTGAGGCGCGCCTCGGACCGCCTCGGCAAAAAATAGCCTCAAGGCTTAAGCCTTGATATTGCTGAACGAGGCTTACGCCTTTTTGGGTCGAGGCGTGCGCCTCAAGGCTGTCGAGGCTTAAGCCTCAACAATAATTCTGATTTGGGCTATTAAGTCATATGTTTGGGCTTTTCTTTTTATGAAATTAATAAAACAATTAGAAAGCCCATAAAAAGATAATTATTGATCCATATGGCCCAATCCAAATAAAATTAAAAACAAAAAATATTAAGTAAACAACAAAACAAATAAAAGAAATTAGGGCACATCCACAGCGGCACACCACTTTGCAATTCTTCCCAATTCCCACTTCCCACTAGCTGCACCAGCAGCGCACCAGCGGCGGCTCACCCACGGCGGCGGTGCACCAGCGGCGGCAAACCAGGTTTGTTTTCTGATTTTTTTTTTCCTGAAAATTATTTATGTTTATTTATTATTCTGAAAATGTTAAATTTTAACTGATTGTATTATATTACTATTATATGTAAATAAATTAATTAAAGTATGGGATTAATTTCTGCTTTTTAATTTTGAAATTTAATTCAATTTTTTATTATTCTGATTTTTTTTAATTCAAATTTATGATTAATGATTTAATTCTGAAATTCAATTCTATTAATTAAAGTATTGATTAATTCGAATTTAGTCAGATTTAATTCAAATTAATTAAAGTATTGATTAATTTATGAAATTTAGCTTTTTTAATAGGAAACAGATTTAAAAATCTGATTTTGAAATCTGATTTTTAATTAATTGTTGTTATTTAATTATTATAGGAATTAGGAAATGTCTAAGGATCCATTTTGGAAATATGGAACGAGGAGGAAGGATATGGAGACCAAGTCTTATGTATACCTCAATTGCAACTTTTGCAATCAATTGATCACCGGAGGAATTTATCGATTAAAAGAACATCTTGTCGGAAGTCATCGTAATGCAAAACCTTGCCCAAATGCTACACCAGAGGCAAGAAATGAAGCTTTGGCTTACTTCAAGAATGCACATGACAAAAAGGAAAGGAAACAACAAATGTTTGATGATATTGTTCAATCGGGACCATGCTATGGAAGTCATTCGGGTTCAAACACCACAAATGAAATGGGAAAAAGAGACGCTAGAGGACCCATGGACAGGTTTGTTGTCCATTCTGGTGAAGATACCGAAGGCACAGCAACAAATACAAATACAAGTCCTGAAGTCTTGCCTCCTAATCCTAAAGAAGCAAGGAGGTTAGTCTGCAATGACATTGGAAGATTTTTCTTTGAGAATGGACTTGCATTTCATGCTGTGGACAGTTTATCTTTTGTACGTATGTGCATATCCATTGCCAATTATGGAAGAGGCTTAAAACCTCCTTCAAGAAATGATATGGGTACGTGGATTTTGAAGGATGAAGTGAAGAATACCGATGTGTATGTTGATGAAATTTGGAAGACTTGGGTACAAACTGGTGTCTCTATATTATCTGATGGATGGAAGGATATGCGGGGGAGAAGCTTGATCAACATCTTGATCAACAACCCGTATGGTACAGTTTTTCTCAAGTCCGTTGATGCTTCAGATGCCGTGAAAGATGCCAAAATGCTATTTAAATTGCTTGATGAGATTGTGGAGGAAATTGGAGAGGAACTAGTAGTGCAAGTTGTCACAGATAATGCTAGTAATTACAAGGCTGCGGAAAAACTTTTGATGGATAAGAGAAAGCGTCTCTATTGGACGCCATGTGCTGCGCATTGTATTGATCTGATGCTGGAGAAGATTGCCGAGCTACCACAACACAAGAATGCTTTGTTGAAGGAAAAAAAAGTAAGCAATTTCATCTATAATCATGGATTCGTGCTTGCTTTGATGAGAAAATTCACCAATAGAGAGCTCGTGAGGCCGGCAGTTACAAGATTTGCCACTGCATTCTTAACTTTGGAGAGTATGGTTGTGTCAAAGCAACCTTTGGAAGCTATGTTCACATCGAAAGAATGGGCAACTAGTTCATGGGCAAGCAAGAGTGAAGGAAAGGCGATAAAGAAGATCGTGCTAAGTGACAACACTTTTTGGCCTAGTGTTATGTATGCTCTTAACACTACCAAGCCATTGGTAAAAGTGTTAAGAATGGTTGATGGGGAACAAATGTCGGCAATGGGATTCATATATGGTGCCATGGATGCAGTGAAAAAAGAAATTGCATCAAATTTGGGAAATGAGACTGCAAAGTATAAAGAAATATGGGAGATCATTGATGCAAAATGGGAAGCTCAATTGCATCGAGAGTTGCATGCAGCAGCTTATTTTCTAAATCCCCGACATCAATATTCATCAAATTTTTCGATGAATATTTTGATTAAAAAGGGATTGATGTCTTGTATGGAACGATTAATTCCTCCAGAATCCCTAACAAATGCCGATCTTCAATTGGATGCCTTTCGGATGATGGAAGGACTTTTTGGCCGAAGACAAGCAATTGATACATATCAGTCAAGATCTCCAGGTAAATGATTAATAATTATGTTTAATATTTATTTCATTATTTACAACAAAATAATTTATTTTTTATAATTATTGATCTACAGCAAATTGGTGGATTCAATTTGGAGATGAAACTCCTGAGCTCCAAAGCTTTGCCGTGAAAGTATTGAGTTTAACATGTTCAGCTTCAACTTGTGAACGCAATTGGAGTGTATTTAATCAGGTATAAATATATTGTATCATTATACTTATATTTTATAAACATACTAATTATATCAATTTAAATTAATATTATTTAAATTTCAAATTTAATGATAGGTGCACACAAAGAGGAGGAATCGGTTAAGTACTAAAAAACTCAATGATCTAGTGTATGTCATGTACAACAAGAAATTGAAAGAACGACATTGGAAAAAAAAACATGTGCTACTACTAGTACTACTTCTTCTACCAATGCGGTTGACCCATTGGAAGTAGATTACTTGGCATGCGATGATGAATGGGTGGTAGATGGGTCGAGTGAAGCCTTAGAAGATAATACTCCTTTGAGTGATGATGAATTTGAGATGCTTCTTAATAGTGTGTCAAGTGAAAATCCAATTGAAAAAAATCCATTTGATCATGGGAGTGGGAGTAACAAGAGAAAAAGGAGTGCAAATGAAAAAGGTAATCTTTGATATTAAATTTAGATTTTTTATTTATTACTTTTTCAATATTATTAACACTCTTTGTTTTCATGTTTAGGCAAGAGTATAATGAATTTGATTGATGAAGAGGAAGATGATTTGGATGATGAAGACAATGAGGATGTTGATGGGTTTGATTTAGATTAGATGATAACTATAATATTATAATGTATGACGCATAATTAAGTACTTAAGTTTTATTCCTCCGTGTTTTGATTTGAACATGTGATGACACTACTTTGCATTACCTTGCATGGATTTGAAATTAATATGTTTTTATTTTAATATTTGTTTGTCATTATATAATTTATTTTATTTTATTGTTTGTATTTCTATGTTTTTTCCCATCAAATTTGAGGTTTACGCCTCAGACTGCCTCGAGGCTTACGCCTTGCCTCGCGGGGACAAAACGCCTCATTTACGCCTTCGTTTTTTGCAAGCTTGGTTGCATCCCACCTGAAGGCCAATGTAATTGAACGGTAATATTTCGCTTTTGCATCTAAGTATCGCTCATGATGCCAGGTTTTGCTTGAATAGAAATCACCTGAGATTTCTCCTTTATTGATCCGAAAGCCCGACACAAGTTCCAACAACACTAAGAATCTCTTGAGGAATAAGGCATTCTTGATGGAAACTTTCTCGAGGAAGATCGTATCGTCAACAAATTGTAGGTGAGAGATTATAGTCTTGCAAGGGAAATAACAAGTTAGGAGATTGTTTAGTGTGTTTTTGTTGCATTTTTGCTCGTTATGTTGCCGTGTCTAGGTCTTAGTTTTGATGTTTTCGTAATTGATTTTAGTTCATTTTTACGTTGTTCTAGTGTTTTCATGTTTTGGGTTTAGGATGAGGAAATGAGAGGAAAATGGAGCTTGAAGTCGTATCTCGTATTTCACCTATGCAAAGCCGAGCAGAGCGGGAAGAACCGAGGAATGCACAAGAAGAGAGACCAAGATGAGGAAGTAAAGTAAGGAGCCAGCGCCCGCTGGGGTGCAGCGCCAGGAATCTTCAGAGGGTAGGGCCCAGCGACCCGCTGGCCCTGCAGGGAATGTGCGCCAGAGTCTCAAAGCCAACGACCGATGGCTTCCCAGCGGCCGCTGACTGGCGGTTCCAGACTTAGTTTTAACTCATTTTTTACGTCATTTAGAGGAGAATTAACTTGTACTCGAATACTCAACTCTTTGAAACACATTTTTATTGCTTTGGTAAATAGATCTTGGTAATTCAAGTGGATTGGAGCACTTTCCGACTTAGTTTGTGAAGATTCTTAGTAAGTTTATTATCCTTTATCTTTCTATGAATTCTTCTCAACTTATGGTTGGCTAGATCTTCTCTAGGGTTTGATTATCTCAATCTATTACTTGATGCCTTGATTCGATCTTTGATTGGTTGTTTAATATGTGCTTAAGAGTTTATATGCTTGATCAACATGTATGCTCTAGATGTAGAACTAGTTGATGAATTACTCTACATCTCTTTTCTTAATTAAACAACCAAACCTTATAATCGGAATCGTAAAAAAGGAAATCGTGTTTTGAATTTGATATTCTTTTAAGTGTGATTTGGGCACGTGAGTGATAATCACCGATTAGCTTTAAGAACACGCAAGTGATTAGCTAATTAACTTAGGAGAATCTTATTAAAAGCACGAGGTTAATTGAACGAGCATTAAGTATAGATTGTAGATGATCTTTACCCTAGTCTTAATCCATTTGTGTACCTCGTTATTTGCTTTTTATTAGTTAGATAAGTATTATCTTTTCAATTCGATTTAGAGTGTTAGGAACTAGTTTTACTTCGTTCAAGTGCTTGTATACTAAAGCATTGCATAGTCTTCCACGAGATTCGACATTCGGGTCGAATAACGTGTATTACAACTTTAGTTTAATTAACTTGAGATACGTTTTTAGTCGAACAAAATTTGGCGCCGTTGTCGGGGAAGGCTATAGGCATTTTGGTTATTAGTACTTGGTGTGTTTGTTTATTCCTTCAATTGTAGTGTTTGTGTTGTTTTGTTTTTGTTGTGTTTCGTGAGTTTTTTTTTGTTTTTCATTTTTGTGTAGGAGTATTCAACTGCAAGTTGCATTTGACTACTTTCTTTTATGGTGTTAGGTAGTATATGCACGGACGCTGAAGTCTGAACAAAAGATTGGTACCCGTGTTAGACAACGTTCACCGTAGAAGAGGATTGCAAACAGTCAACCTGGAAGAGGAGGTTGGAAACGGTCAAGTCTTGGAATTGAGATACCAGTCTGATCATTCGGGGAGCACACCTCTACAGGTTTCCGATAACGATTGGAGTGATACTAGTTCACATACAGTGATGGCAGCTCGTCAGATGAGAGATCTTGCTCAGTCGGTGATAAGAGCAGCAACATCACAAATTGTGTTGGGACAAGCAGCTCGAAACTACGAGCTCAAGAATATCCATTTCAACCTGCTTCCTTCCTTCTACGGTATGCAGGCGGAGGATGCATTGAACTTCATCCGGGAGTTCTATGCAATCATTCAAACCTTCCCCCTAGGAGGTTTGACTGAGGATCAGTCGAAGATGAGGTATTTTCCGTACACACTGAAGGACCAAGCTAAGACATGATTTATGTCTTTAGCTCCAAATTCACTTCAAAATTGGAATCAAGTGTCCGAGCGTTTCATGTCGAAGTGGTACCCAAATCAGAAGACACGAGAGGTGAGGTCACAACTGGTGACTTTAACGCAATTGGAAGGTGAGCCTCTTCATGAGGCTTGGGAGAGATTCAAGTCCCTACAAATGCAGTGTCCTCATCATAATCTATCTCCGGAGTTGCTTAACCAGTTTTTCTACGAGAGCCTCCACCAGAATTTCCAATACATGGTGGATAACGTTGCAAGAGGTGATATTGGGAACCGGACAGCTGAGGAGTTTACCGAAATATTTGAGAACATGGCTATGAACTCACAGTAAAGGAGCTCCAGAGGTCCGAAGAAGAAGGTTAATGAAGCATCTTCGAGTAACGATATGGTGAGGCAGTTGGCGGAACTCACTAGGCAGGTGCAAGCCATCCGAACCGCGGATGAGCAACCGAGAAGAAGTGTATGCAATGAAACATGTGGGATCTGTGGAGAATTTGGCCACGGGACTAATGTTTGCACTGTTACATACAAACCACATTTGGAGCAGGAGGAGCAAGTGAATGCTCTCCAAAACTTCCAACAACGCCCAAAGTTCGATCCATACTCTAACACCTATAACCCAGGGTATCGGTATCATCCAAACTTCTCGTGGAGACAGCAAGCACCACAAGGGCAGCAAATGCAACCTCATCAAGGGTTCCAGCAATTCCAACAACCACAACAACACTTCTCACAGCAACATCAGCACCAAGCTCCACCTCAAGGTCCTCAAAAATCATCGGTGGAGGATAACTTGAACAAATTCATTCAAGAAACTCATCAGAGGTTTGAGACGGTGGAGGCCTCTATGAAGAGAATTGAGACTCAAGTCGGGCAACTAGCTGGGATAGTAGGGGAGCTTGTCCAAATGAACAAAAAGGACAAACTTCCAAGTCAAGTCAAGCAAGCTCAGGCAGTGACGGTGCTGAGGAGTGAAAGAGTTGTAGATAACAAAGTGCAAATGCCGGAAGATGAATTTGAAAATGAGAAGGAAGCAGATAGCACTCCAGTAACTCCTCCTGAAGAGGAGATCATCATATTAGCCTCTTCTGAAGAAAAATGAAAGGAAGAAGAGTTACATAAGGCCACTAACCCTTATAAACCTCCTATTATTTTTCCGGGGCGACTGAGGAATGAGAAGCAAGATCATCAGTTCTTGGATTTCTATAAGATGCTCTCGAAGGTTAATGTTAACCTTCATCTCCTATATGTGATCCGTAATGTTCCAGCATATGTTAAGTTCTTCAAAGAACTTGCATCCAAAAAAAGGCGTTTTGTTCACGACGAGAAGATCGTGTTTTCAGAAGTAGCAAGTGCAGTTTTGAAGCATCAACTTCCACCAAAGCAGACGGATCCAGGTAGTTTTGTGATCAAAATCTCACTTAGTAATGGTAAGTCTGTTTCTGGCATGGTAGACTTAAGGGCTGGTATAAATTTGATGCCTTATTCTATATTCTTAAGATTAGGATTAGGTAACTTACAACCTGCTAGGATGTCGTTACAGCTTGCAGACAGATCAATTAGGTACACAAAAGGAATCATAGAAGATATCCTGGTTAGAGTAGGAGATCTTATAGTACCTGTTGATTTTGTTGTTCTTGATGTTGGTGAGGTACATGAGTTTGGAAATGAGCACACTGTCCTTTTAGGAAGACCTTGTATGGCAACCACTAACACACTTATAGATGTTAAAAATGGAAAGCTTCAAATGACTGTGTTAGGTAAAACTATTTCCTTGTCTGTCAGGGAAATATCCCCTCATCCTATACAAAGTATATCTGATACCTGTTATTTCATTAATGCTATTGATATCTTGGTCGAGAAGGTGTTTTTGCAAGATTCTGATGATGAAATAGCAGACAGTCGAGAGGAGGACCTAATCCTCGACTCAAGTGTGGGGGTGATGAAGGTCGTAAAAGGTGAAGAAGTGAAGGAGCCTTTGAGCAGCCCGTAAGAACTTAAGGAGCTTCCTAAGCACCATAAGTATGTCTTTTTGGAGGACGGAGAAACGAAACCAGTGATTATTTTTGCTGAGTTGACTAAAGAGCAAGAAGAGGAGCTTGTGGAAGTTTTGAATGAGAACAAGAAGGCTTTTGGTTGGAGTCTTTCGGACATCAAAGGGATTAGTCCATCAACGTGTATGCACAAGATTGTTCTTGAAGAGGGAGCAAAGCCATTCAGAGATGGCCAACGGAGATTGAACCCTAACCTGATGGAGGTAGTAAAGAAGGAAATCCTTAAGCTTCTCGATGAAGGATTGATATATCTGGTGGTTGAGAGTGAATGGGTGAGCCTCGTTCATGTTGTACCAAAGAAAGGTGGCATCACGGTGACGACTAATGAGAAGGGAGAGATGGTTTCAACTAGGCTTACTACTGGTTGGCGAATGTGCATCGACTACAGAAAACTTAATGTGGCTACCCACAAGGATCATTTTCCCTTACCCTTTATTGATCAAATGCTTGATAAACTAGCTGGGCATGAATTCTATTGTTTTCTTGATGGTTTGTCTGGTTATTATCAGGTGGCGATAGCTCCGGAGGATCAAACAAAGACAACATTCACTAGCCCATTCGGTACCTATGCTTATAGGAGGATGCCCTTCTGCTTGTGTAATGCTCCGGGAACTTTTCAAAGCTGCATGCTCTCAATTTTCTCTGAAATGATTGGTAATTTCATTGAATTGTTTATGGATGACTTCTCTGTCTTTGGTAATTCATTTCATGATTGCTTGAAGAAAATTGATCTTGTGTTAAAGAGATGCATTGAAAGTAACCTTACTCTTAACTGGGAAAAGAGTCACTTTATGGTTACTAATGGCATTATGTTAGGTCATGTCGTCTCTAGGAAAGGAATAGTCGTTGATAAAGCTAAGATTGATGTGATTGAAACCTTACCCCCACCTGTGAATGTAAAAGGGGTAAGAAGTTTTCTTGGGCATGCGGGTTTCTATAGCAGGTTTATTAAGTATTTTTCCAAGATAAGCCAACCTTTGTGTCGTTTACTTACTCAAGATGTTCCTTTCGTGTTTGATGATGAGTAAAAGCATGCTTTCAATACTTTGAAAGAAAAACTCATATCTGCTCCTATTGTTGTGTCGCCTGATTGGTCAAAATCGTTTGAGATAATGTGTGATGCTTCTGACCTTGCTGTAGGAGTTGTTCTAGGGCAACGAGTGGATAACATGCTACGTGTAATTTACTATGCTAGTTTAACTTTAAATGATGCACAAGTTAATTACACTACTACTGAAAAAGAGATGCTTGCAGTAGTATTTGCCTCGGATAAGTTTAGATCCTACATCATAGGGTCAAAAGTGATTGTACATAGTGACCACGCAGCACTTAGGTACTTGCTTACCAAATCTCAAGCTAACCCTAGATTGATTAGGTGGATTCTATTGCTTCAAGAATTTGGTTTGGAAATGAAGGATAGGAAAGGGAGTGATAACCCTATTATTGATCAGCTTTCGAGATTAGAAAACATTAAGGACTCATTGATTGTTTTGAAGCATGATAAAATTTCTGATGAGTTTCCTTATGAGCATGTACTACCCGTGTCTTCATTCTCATGGTATGCCGACATTGTGAACTATTTGGCCGCGGATAAACTCCATGATGATCTAACCTCGCAGGAGAATGCGAGATTTCTTCAATCTTGCAGGTATTATTAGGAGGATCCCTACCTTTTCCATTTAAAAATGATGAGGTGATTAGGAGATGCGTGCCGGAAGAGGAGCAACAGAGCGTGTTGTCGTTTTGCCATGAAGCAGAGTGTGGGGGACATTTTGGAGGTCGTAAAACTGCTTTCAAAGTCCTTCAATCGGGTTTGTATTGGTCATATTTGTTTAAAGATGCATATTCATTATATGCTTCATGTGATAGGTGTCAGAGGGTCGAGAATATTAGCTGACGAAATGAGATGCCCTTAGTCAATAATCTTGTAGTAGAGATTTTTGATGTTTGGGGAATCGATTTCAGGGGGCCATTCCCTAATTCTCATGGCTTTGAGTATATATTGTTTGCCGTAGATTACGTGTCTAAGTGGGTTGAGGCGATCCCCACAAGGACATGTGATGCTAATGTTGTCTTGAAGTTTGTACAGGAGAATATCCTTAACCGATTTGGATTTCTCAAGACAATTATTAGCGATGGAGGCAAGCACTTCTGCAACAAACTCTTTGAGAAGCTGATGAGGAAGAACGACATCAGACACAAAGTGGCAACTCCTTACCATCCTCAAACATCCGGGCAAGCGGAGACAAGCAATAAACAAGTGAAAAGTATTCTAGAGAAGACAGTGAAACCAACTAGAAAGGATTGGGCTACGAAGTTGGAAGATGCCTTATGGGCATACCGAAGTTCTTTTAAAACGGTTCTTGGTATGAGTCCCTGTAGGTTAGTGTATGGAAAAACATGTCATCTTCCCATTGAAGTTGAGCACAAGGCCATGTGGGCCATCAAGGAGACAAATATGGAGATGCTCCGTGCACGTGAAGAACGCTTCTTGCAAATGTCCGAACTTGAGGAGCTAAGGGATGAAGCTTTTGAGAATTCCCATATTTACAAGAATAGGGTCAAGAAGCTCCACGATCGAAAGATCTTGAGAAAGCATTTGGAGCTGGGAATAAAAGTCCTTTTGTTCAACTCCCGACTCTGACTGTTTCCAGAAAAACTTAAATCCCATTGGAGTGGACCATTCGAGATTACAGAGGTGTATCCATGCGGTGTAGTTGAGCTTCTTAACCCGAGAACTAAGGAAAAGTTTCGGGTTAATGGACAGAGAGTGAAGCAGTATCTGAATGGAGAAGTGCAAAAGAGATGAATCAAGGCTCTAGTTCTCGATGATGTAAGTCATTGAAGGAAGTTGAAAGGTGTCGAGCTCATGACATAAATGAGCGCTTCGTGGGAGGCAACCCACGTTTAACTTTTTAATTTTTGCTTTTGTTGATTTTAGGTTTATATTTTTTGTTTTTAGCGTGTTGAGAGAGTCTAATTCGAGTTCTTATGTTGTAGGGATGGTCCGAGAGGAAGGAAGTCGAAAAGGGGGTGAGAAAAAGAAAAGAAGGAAGGGCAGGAAACCATAGCCAGCGACCGCTGACTATTCCTAAACACGGGAATTTAACCCTTTCCTTCCCTTTTTTCTTCCACTTCCACCTCTCCTCCTTCTTATTTCTTCCCCCAACCAAACCCTAGATAATCCGAAGCTCCGAGAGAGAACATTCAACGGAACTTCCACAATTGCAAATTCCTGATCTATGAACCAATTGAAGGTCAAATCTATTTACGTTTAAGAGTTTTGCCTTTCAATTATGGTTATAATTATGATTTGGACTTATTAGCTAGATTGAATGTTCAATCTCAATTGTGTGCATATTTGAAAATATTATAATTTTTAAAGCTTGCGGATAGTGGTAGTTTAGATGGTTATGTAGATTTGACTTATGAAATGATTTCTACATTTGCATTTGGAGATGGTCATAATTCTTTCCACTGTAGGCTTTTAGGTAATAATGTGCATATTACTCGTTCTGTGATGCATTATGTCTTTGGTTTCTCTTCGTCTAGGGGAGCAGCTACACAAACCCCTAAGGGGTTTAACCTTGTAGCTGCTTGGAATGAACAAACTGGGCTCTATAATTGGAACCCGAGTGGCACCCCTAGTGGATTCATTAGGGATAACACTCTTTTCCTCCTGCACAAATTTATTGCATTTAATGTGTCGGGAAAGACGGAAGCCAATAAAGTTAGTGCCAATGAGTGTTTCCTCATCTCTGCTGCTTTGAAAGGGCAGAAGGTTTGTATTTCATCCTTCATCTGGACACAAATTGATGGGATTAAATGGAAGAAGAAAACTCTTGCATATATTCCTGTTCGCTTGGCTGGTCACTTTGGTTTTCAGGTACCTCACTCGTACAGCTGGAGGAAGAGCATAGACTTGGGTGTTTCCGTACTGAAGCACAGCGGTGTTTTAGATGCCTCCGAGACCTCTTTTGTTTCCTATGAATAAAGAGAGTGTTTATGCCGCTTCCGTGAGCGTGAGGCGGCACTCGAGCGAGTTGACGAAGTTGGACCTTCCACCGAGACCGCTCCCCCCACTGATGAGGCTCCCACAGGCATTGATGCCGAGATGGAGGAGAGAGCCTATGAGGGAGACGCGTCTGGAGGGTTCCTAGGTGGGTACCAGGGCGCTTACGAGCAGGGTGGCTTTGCTAGTGGATCCAGCAGTGGCTACGGGTCCGGGTACTTCATGCGAGACGACTTCCAACGGTTCCAATCCGATCTCTTCTCGAGGTTGGATTCTCATAACCAAGTCCTTCACTCCATGGATACCTAACTCCAATCCATGGAGACCAGACTATAGTCTGTCGATACCCTTGTTACCTCTCTTGAGTAAGCACCGAGCATATAAACAAAGCACCATACGCAAAAACACATCACCGAGCACATAAACATAGCACCATACTCCCCGTTTTTGCATGCATAAATGACAAAGTATCAAGCATGGTTAACAACATCACTATTAGCAGCATATGGCTCATCATCATCAGATTCATCCTCAAATAGTCATGTCTTCTTGGTCCATGATATGCCTTCGAGAGGATCACTGCTTGTGGCGTTGTTTATCTGAAAATCCCAATAGAGTCCTTCAATTTCAGCTCGTCGATCTGAACCCTCCCTGAGTAGTTTGCACAGATAGTTGTATTCACGTTTCAACTCAAGAAAAACCCTAGAGGTCATTGGCTGGGAGGTTGTTGGAGACAAGAATCGACTCTAGCATGTGTCACTTAGGCAATTTCTTCTGATGCCCTAAGAGTTCTCCAGGAAGATCTTTCACGTGAAGTTTTGCATTGAATAACTTCGAGTTAAATATCATGGCGCCGGGACATTTCTCAAACTTGTCACCATCTAGGTTGAGATCGACTTGGTGACAGATTATCTCAAAAATAAGATTAGGGAATCCAATAGGTTTACCATAGGAATTGGTTCTCTCAGCATGTTCTTCCAGAAATTGAAAAACAAAGGTCCCAAAGTTGATTCGAACTCCAGCTCCAACACGAAACAGAAACAAAGACAGGTTGGACCCCAAGGTGGACTTATGAGTGGATTGGAACCAATTAGACACTGCAATCTTATGGAGGAAACTGTATTTTATGGAGAGTTTGGCTGTAGGTAGGCTATCCCCGACCCAAGTACAGATGACACCCCCAGTTAATTCTTTCGCCACTACATCAAGACTCACATAAGGTTCAGTATGAACAGTTAAGGCCCTACCCAGAAATTCATCAATGACTGTAGGACAGAACTCAAGATAATGACCACGAATAAAAGTCTTATACACATCAGCTGACGAAGTATCAAGCATAGACTTGTTGAGGTTAGTATAGAACTCAAGCACCACATTCTTGACAAACTTGCAGACGAGAAGCACAGTTTGTCTCACCCCTACTTTATCAAAAATATCCAACATACCATTCGAGAAAATACTTCCAACATTAACATATCTATCCACCACAAACTTATTTTGTCTATTAATGTCCCAGAACTGCTAATGATGGTCATCCCTAATAATGGATGTAAAACATTTACGGGACCTAGTTTTACCTCGAGGAGGTTGAGCGACACTATCTCCAAAGCTGAGTTCTCCCCCTAAATCATGGCGAGGAGAGTGTGGAGGGGTGGTATCCTTGGCAGCTGCTCTAGCTTTGGCAAGTTGGCCCCGAGTAACACACATTGAGGCACGAGTATTCTTCACAACCTTCAAAACTTCCAAAGAGCAAGAAGAATCATCGTCTGGAACATTTTTCTCGGTTTCTGAGTCCTCTTCTTCATCTTCGTCATCGGGGACACTCTCAGATTCAGGTTCCTCAGGTACTTTGTCAGAGGAGAACTCTTTGTCCATAGATGGAGAATGGTCAGACAGTTCACCTGCACGAACAAGCCTCCTTTTAGGGTTTCTCTTTTTCTTCGATTCCTTCAAGTTCTTCTGTATGTTGGCCACCATTACTGCGAGAGGAACACATTCAGAGTTCGTTGGTGCAGAAGGGGGTTCTGCACATACAGGCTCCCTAAGTGGTAGAGATAAGAGCCTTTCAAAAGAGGAATCCGACGAAACCTTTTTCCTTTTCCTCCCTTCGGACACAGACTCAGAGGCGAGAGTCTTAGACAGTGGAGATTTAGAGAATGAAACTTGAGAATGCCTGGGCGAAGACCTGGAAGACCCCATGGATGAGGTTTCACAAGCTGCTTCAGAATCTCCAGAAGAAAGTATTTGGTAGCACTTTTCTATGGAGAGATGCACCAAGACAGCCTTTTGATATCAAAAAGTGGAGGTAATCATGAAAACTCTCTTTAGCTTCAAATGCAGCATTCCAAGAAGAATAGTCACCTCCTTTTTTTGCTGATGTGACATCTTTGTCAGATGAGAGAGGTACGTCTATCATGCAAGACAAAATGAAGTCCTCGTTCCTCATAAAACCTTACCACTTCCCCTCTCTTTTTTTTCTTTTTTTTTTTATAAATGCAATAAAAGGCAACTACTACAAATCCTCCAATAAAAATGAAACAACCTACGAAAGCAAAAAAAATAAAAAATAAAATACAATCCATAGGTTGATCAACCTATGGACATCTCTTTGATCTTAAGAGATCAAACAATGCAAAGTCCCAAGGACTTCCTTAGGGACTCGAACCTTTCTCCATCTAAAGCTTTTGTCAGAATATCAGCTAGTTGATGAGTAGTGGATACATGCTCTAGTTGTATAACACTTTCTTCGACTAGTTCTCGAATGAAGTGGTACATGATATCAATATGTTTTGTATGAGAGTGATTAACTGGTTTCTTGCACAGATAAATGGCACCTTTGTTTTTGTGCCCTAGATAAAAACATCCACCCGACGTGCCTTTTCGATCATTTAGATTGTCTGCCAAGTCAGCGTCGTTGATAATTCATTTTACTGTCTTCAGATGACTCTCCTTGAGATTTGCCTGGAATCTAGAACAGACTTTGACACTATAATTGAGATATGGTGTGGTTGTAGTAAGATACAATAGGGTACCAATCATACTTCTATAGAGGGCTTGATCAACCGATACTCCTTCTTCGTCAGTGCTGAGCCTTAGTGATGTCTTTGATGGAGACTCAGCTTTGATGTCTTCAGTGTCATCAATTGGTCTGACTGATTCTGAGACATATTCCATGACAGGTGACTCATATTCTTCTTCCTGAGTTGGTTCTGGATCATCATCGAACTTCACATGGATAGAATCAACCATTGTCCTAGAGTTTCTGATAAAGACACTAAACGTTTTACTATTCTTGGAGTATCCTAGAAAGATGCCTTCGAGATCCTTGTCATCTCTTTTTCTCTTTTGTACTTCGAGTCTCAGACAAAAAACATTGAATACCTTGAAGGTATCCAATTTCTCATGTATAAAGTCGACCCACATATTGAAAAGTCATTCACGCAGACGAAAGCAACATTTTCCTTGATAGGCTTTTGGTTTGCATTGGACCCATTAAGTCCATATGTAAGAGATCGAGCACCTTGAATATTGAGATCTTCTGAACCTTTTTATGGGACTCATGTGTTTACTTCCCCATTTGGCATGGACCACAAAGCCTGACTTGTTCGCTGTAGATTTTTGGTAATCCTCTTATTACATCGCAGGATGACAACTTTTGCAGATTTCTGAAGTTTGCGTGCCCTAGCTTTTGATGCCAGAGTTCTATCGTGGTAGTGCTACTCATGTTACATGTCTCAAAGGGTGTCACAAGATAGCAATTGTTTTTGGATCTCTTTCCCATCATGAACTCTTTTTCATCCTTCAGAATGACACACTTTTCTTGATCAAACTTTACATCCGATCCTTCATCACAAAGTTGGGTGATGCTAATGAGATTTGCCGTCAGACTTTCCACAAGAAGGACATTGTGGAGAGTAGGCATTCCAGTTACATTGAGGGTTCATTTTCCAAGAACTTTTGATTGAACTCCATTCCCGAATGTTACTCAGTCAGTTGATCCGAAGATCATGTCCTTCAGAAAGTCTATTTCCCGTCATATGTCTCAAGCAATGACTAACGATGAACCATGTGTCATCCATTCTGGTTCCGTTTACTACATAGCTTTTGTAAGATATTCCAGATCCACGAGTCCTGCTTTCTTGGTTGCGATGCCAATTTCTGTCTTGCAAATAAAAACGACATCGTGGACGAATGTGTCCAGGACGATCACAGTAGTGACACACTAGAATGAATTTTCTTGCTTTACCCTTGTTGGTCTCAACTTGAGTATCTTGTCTCCAGGTCTGTCTTGGAGGTTGATTACGAATGGCTCATTGGCTGGAACTTTCTGGTACGTCTACCTCTTTTTATGTCTCAATATCACCTTTGATAAAGGTAGGATGATCTAAAGACCCTTTGGGTACCCACTTTTTCTCTTTGTAGCCAACTCATCCTTTAGCATATGAAGATTTTTCATGGCTTAAGACTCCATTGAGTTGATTGGAGCCCTTCATCATATTGATCAATTTTTGTTGCTGATTATATTTTCTCTCCAACACCTTATTTTGCTCCTCTTTGTGGTGTAAGTTACTTTGCAACGTGTTGACTTGGTGAATCAACTCATCTCTTTCTTTGGACAAGAGCTTGATTTTGTTGCTCAATTTTTCGTTGATTTCAACCACCTCGGCACATCTGTCATGTAGCGCGTGCAGTTCCTCTAGGCTAAGTTTGTGATTGTGGGATCCTTCATCTTCTGACTCACTCATTACAAACGGATCATCTTCGACTTTAGAAGTCTCTGAAGTATTTGTCGCCTGTGCAAAACAGTCATCTTGTTCTTGTTCATCTGCCTTGCTTTTCTCGATTTCGTCATCACTATCGGTTGTCATATTGACTGTTCTGGAGTTGGTACGATTCTTGAGGTTTCTGCTGTCATTTTTCATGTGACCTATTCCTCCACAGTCAAAACACTTTGGACCCTTTATGTTTTCCATCTTGGGAGTTTGCTTGCTACTCTGAGATGACGTTGACGATCCTTCAGCCCTTTTTAATTTCTTGGTGTCAAACCTGCGTGAGACTTTCCAATCTTGTGAGAAAACAGAGATAGAGCATCCACCATTGTTTGAAAATCATCAGCAACAGTTTCAGGATCATTCTTCTCGGACTGTGCCTTGAGAGCGATTGACTTCTTTCCTTGAACTTTCTGATTTCTCATTCCCATCTCATAGGTTCTTAGAGATCCTATGAGTTCAGTGGTTGTCATTTCTTCGAGATCGCGCACTTTTTCAATAGCCGTGACATTGGTATCAAATCTCTCGGGCAATGAAAGGAGAATCTTTTTAACAAGTTTTGTTTTTGAGATCTTCTCTTCTAGTGCAAAGCATTCATTGGATAGCGCTAGGAGCTTTGAATGGAACTCACTAATTGTTTCATCCTCCTCCATCATAAGAAGTTCGAACTGTGTTGAGAGTTGTTGGAGTCTCTGATTCTTGACTCTAGTATTCCCTTCATATGTATTCTCGAGAATAGACCAAGCTTCTTTTGCAGTATCACATGTGGATATGATAGTGAATACCTCCATACTGACTGCACCTTGTATTGCGTTAAGTGCTTTCTGATTCATTCTAGATGTTGTCAGTTCTTCCACCGTCCACTTTTCTCAAGCTTTCTCAACTCCTTTTTCGTCCATGGGTGGAGTCCATCCCACGATTACGGTAGTCCAAGCTGCTTCATCGAGGGATCTAATGAAGGATATCATACGAACCTTCCAGTACCCATAATTTGAGCCATCCAGAATTGGGGCTCGAGCTATTTCCATTACATGTTTCATATTTGTGCAGGATAGGCTTCCTCCATGATCGCACACCAGTATGCTAGATACCCTGCTCTGATGCCAATTGAAAGTGTCTATCCCGTGCAATAATGTAGATGTGTGACAGTGTGTGTAACTAGAAGCACAACGAAACACAGAACATAAGTAACACACAGAGTTGGTAACCCAGTTCGGTGCTTACCACCTACGTTTGGGGGGACCACGCCCAAAAACAGGATCAATCCACTATCAAAGAACTCGAGTTACAAAGGATGTTACTCTCTAAGGACACCACACACTTTGAGAACCCTCTTCACTCTACCACACGCCCTTTCTCTAGTGTATTGAGACTAATCTCTCCCTAGACTAACCAACCCTAGAACTCGCAAGCCCCTAAGATTATCCCTTGAGTTTATAATGTACTCAATTACAAAGAACACTCACCAAAGAACGCGTCACTCAAACAATCTCACAGTGCGCTCAAAACCAATATGAAAGACACTCAAAACTCTCGTATATGAGAAACACAAAATATACTCGATTGTTGTATCAAGTGGCCATCCGTGCGTCTGCATATATAGGATTTTGTAGTAACCCTAGGTCTGATCATACGCCGCCTAACAAGGTCAAGATCTTTGGCAATCTTACCATCCGGTTGTGATACTTTTGCATCCATAAGAAGATCTTTAAAAGATATCTTGCTAGATAAAAGGAAACATGGTTGGTGGAAAATCTTTAATAAATAACCTCCACATTGGTCGCACGCGTGTTTCCTAGTAGTCATCGAGACTAGTAAGGAAATTATCATCTATACAGATTCGCCCACTGTCAAATAATAAAATTTCCGATCTTGAGACATTCTGTCAAACAGTATCCGAAACGGAAATCAAGGACAATCGTTCCAACAAATCATCATTGTCTATCATAAACTTGCGAACAATAAAATAGAGTAGTGTATTACATCACTCACAATTAGGAATAATAAGATAATTGAAATAATGAGTATAAAATCAAAACAACATTCCACGAGTATATATATGGTGGAGCAACAAATTATTATCAAATTTACAAGCAAAATAATAAATTTGACAATCAAACAGCTAACAGCTTGAAATTTGACAAACTAGCAATCATTATGATTTATGACTTTTTTTTTTATATCTATTATCTATCTATATATATATATATATATATATATATATATATCCGATTAACTGCTGATAATTAATGAGATTTCACTATTTATATTTGATAAACTAATAAAATATTTTTTGGGGAAGATATCCAAAACACGTATTGCTTGTCAATGAGAAGCCTCCTGCAGAATCATTACTATTTAAATGAAAATGATTTTAAAGTAGGAACATATTCACTATATGAGTCTCCATCCCTTTTCTTTTATATAATTGAGAATGATAATTTATTATGAATTATTAATTTAAAGGGCTTTGCTATGTAATACCCAAAGTTTGAAGTGATTTTTAATTTAGACCAAAATTCTAAAATGTAACAAACTAGCAAGTTGCTCAACCTTAATATCTTTTGCAATTCAGATGTGATATATTTCTTGTGAGACACTAGCTAAAATGAACATTTAGACATATATCTTACATAAATTGTTCAGGATTGATCGAAAGCCTTTGAAATTTATTTTTTAATTCTTTTATGGCGTTGTCAATTTCATCTTTAGACGTCCAAGTAGTCGTCCTTTGCATCTAATAATGAAATTGATGATAGTAGAGGATTTTCAGATGGTGAAAGCAATGTATTTCAAATGCCTAAATTAAAATTGAATACGTCTAAATTGCAAAAAAAAAGAACATTTAAAGATCGACTGTATATATATATATATTAAATTAGTATTCCCTTGTCCGAAATTATAAGATATTTACTTTATTCAAGATGAAAAAAAAATTCATCTTCGTTAATTTTTATCTTTGAAAAGTTTGTAGTACATATATGAGTAGATAGGATTGATTATTGTGCATCCATATTTTATATGCTCCGATAGAATTCTTAAAATTTGATGTTAATAAATATTGAATAAATAAATTGAACTTTTAAAATTTGATGTTAATAAATGTTTCTTAATTCTAGTACAAATTGATAAAACATCTTATAAGATTGTGTCTGAATTGCCAACAGCACAAACGTTTGGGTATTACGTACATAGCAATTAATTAGTTCCAAATTCAAATGATATATAATTGTATGGTTGGCAAATAAATGAAGGTCTTTTCAATTTTTCTGTCATTCTTCAAACACTCGAAATACTTCAATCTTGTCTACCACTTATCAGTATATTTTTAGGTATAGGTGAGAACATTAGACTTGCTTCTTTTTCACATCTAGTAATGGACATCCTTATATATACTTCCAAAATCATTCTTCTTTTCTATGAAAATAAGATGCTCCATGAATTATTTCAAATTTATTTTGGCATCTTTTATAAAGTTTATGATTATATTTTGATCCCTGTTTGTGGTGTTTTTTTTCAAAAATTATTCCAACCATAGAGGAAATATCTAAAATAGTCCGTTCCTTAAATATAGTTATCATCAATTGTTCTTTCTTAGACGAAATTTATTGAGTTATTATTTAGCTTTTTATTGGTTGATACTAATATATAACTTATGTTTGTATACATATTGAGTTATAGTTTATACATGATACAGACAGATGCGCCAATAATAATTAAAGTTGCGAAAACAGAATCAGAGGTATGGTTACTTTTTTATATTTTTAAAATTTTGGTTACTTTTGTGAAAAATAAAACGCAAAAGTTGGCAATAGATAATATAAAATCTTTCATAAATTTATGCTTTATGGTTTGTGTACAACAATTTTGATTCAAAGGCCTAGGTTTCTTAGAACCACAAAATTAAAGAACCCTAAACTATGTCCAACTTCCTTTTTTGAAACATGTTGATTGACAAATTGTAGAGATAGCTTCAATCTCACTCTCAGATCAATTGAACTATATGTTTTTTGCAGTAATTTGATTTTTTTTTCAGAAGCATCATTTCCATATACTATAAGATAGAAAGTAATTCCATCTTAGTCGCTTTCATTTTTTCTAATAATATCATTTTATTTTAATATGGAGCATAATTAACCACGTTGAGCTTTACTTTTATAAATTTCAATCAACTAATATTGAAAATCTAATTAAGAGTTAATAAGCTCTAACTAATAGTCAGTGATCGAATATTAACAAATTACAGTAAAGAAAAAAAAGTAACACGAGGCTTGATCGCACATGTTACATTGTATTATCATTCTATTAATATCACTAAGTTACATATATATTGTTCTTTGTACCTAACCTTGAAATTGGAATAGTCGGAGCCTAAAATATAAAAATACGTCATTATACCAACCAAGCATATTCTAATTTTCACAAAACTAGCCAATAAATATATATAAGCTTGCATTATATTAACCAATCCCATTTAAAAAGTGAAAATTTGAAGTGAGAGGCAAAAGATATTGAAACCAAACAATTTGCATGCCATTATATCTGGTCGGCTTTCATTCTACATTTCATTAACTAAATTTGTGTTTCATCGCCATAGATGTTGTGTTTGAGTTTGTATAAAAAAAATCCGATTTATTCCATACCTTCGAATTTTTGGAAGATTGTCTGCATTAATAAATTAATAACTAATACTCTTTATGTCACATCATTTTTTACCTCAAAAATCAATAAAATATTTATGAATTTAGTCAAATGGGACCAACAATACTGGGACGGAGATAGTATAAAATAAGGGGCACCATCTACAAACGAGAAGGTTGACAATAAAACTACAAAACTACAACTTAATGGCACATTATCAAATATCACCTCATTTGGATAATTCCAGATATTTTAAACAATACAAATTTATAATGTTTTCCATCATTCTAGTGCATGAGTCATGACCACCGCTTAATTGCCAAATTTATGTTATTCATTTTATTTACCTTTTATTTTATTTTATTTTTATTAGAAAAGAAAATAATATATAAAAGTAGGTACCAGAAGTACCAATAAGTTTACAAGATAAACATCCAAGCATATGCAAGATGCAGAAATAAGGGAACAACCAACATAAAATCTAGTTTATCTACTATTTATAATAATCGACGTAAACCAACTTCGAAAGTGCGGATTCACAAAATGTGTGTTAAATTTCTTGTTCCAATTCTATGTTCTAGATTTTATCTCATCAACAGTCTTAACTGAATCCCATATGATTTTATTTACCTTTTATAAAATACAGATATTAGTAAATAGCAATTGATATCTATTAATAGTACTCCTTTTTGTTCCATGAAAGCTACAACTTAATGGGCCGTGTTATTTTTGTTCTGTGAAAGCTTGTCAAGTAGTAATCTGCTCCAATAAAGATGACACAAAATTTTTGAGCACGATTATTAAGGAGAGTATATATAGTAATATATGAATGATAAATGTGGTAGGGTACACACCTTTTTAAAGAGATAACTTTTACTATTTTTTGAATGTGTTATTCTTGGCGGGACGTCCCAATAAAAATATTGTGTCAAACTTAATGAGACGGAGGGAGTACTAATTTTACTGGGCTGGATATTTTTCAAGGACTACTTGACTTGATTAGTAATTACTAATTTCAATCATCACAAAAGAAAAGGAAATGAGTTATTATACAAAATAATCAAAAAAGATTGTAAAAGACAAATAATATCCATCAACAAAATAATACTTAAATTCTAGTTATTTATAAATTTATTGTACTAAAATACTCTTATAATTCTATTTTACATTTATGAGTATGGATAGTATGAATTCTATCGAATCGTATCATTTATACGTAATACTTAATTTTATTAAATTGTATGTTTGTGTGAATCGTATGAATGAATATTATTCATACCTTTCATATCATTTCTATCATTCATACAATTAAATTTAAGTAGTATGATATTTATGATAATTCACATTCAAAATGAGTAGAATTTAAATAGTTTTATATCTGTAACTATTATTTTTTTTGGCAAAAATTTTTGGGTTAGTTCCATAATTAACACAAAAAGAAATACTGAACTCAAATCAATATGGGCTTTAAATTAAAAAAAATCGAAATGGGCTTTTAGTGTAGGCCTCCCTGATTTTCTAATCGTTAAGGACGAGATAGTTCAGTGGCCCGGCCCGGCCCGGCCCGGACTTCATTTTTTCAGTTTATAGGTTATATGATATTATTCTAATTTGATATTTTACTAAAGAAAATTGGGTAATTATCAGATTAAATTATAAGGAATTATATTTATCTTTTTCTGTAATTTTAATTACACACTTTAATTATTTAAATTGTCCCAAAAATATTCCAACTAGCATCTTTATTCGATTGATCTGGAATGTGCAATTTACCTCTCTCGTACTCCCTCCATACCGTTCGATTTGGCATAACATAATTTAATTTAATTTATTAAAAATAATAAAATATGCCAAATAACAAAAAATGAAATTTGTAGTTTATTTTTAAAAAAATGACATGACAAATTACCAAAACTACAAAAGAAATTTAATTTAGCAACGAATTTGTCTGTTACTAAAACAAAAGATCTCGTTACTAAAAATATTCGTAACGGATTTGTAACTGGTTTATTTGTAGTAATATTGATGATTGCTAAAAAATTTAACAACAGAATATATTATGTTACTATATAACAACGAAATTGTAATGAAATTTTCGTTTCTAAAATGGTTTCTTCCATTTTAGTAACAGAATTGTAACGAAAAATTTTGTTACTAAATTTTAATAATGGATTATTTTGTCACTAATTTCGTTAGAGCAGCTGCAGCGGTGGGGTTTGCAAACCCCGGGCAGCTTTGGGGGAAGGGGAGGGGCGCGCGCCCGGGCGCGAAACCCCCGCTGCAGGTGCCCCGAGCGCGCGCCGGGGATGGCTGGTGTGAGATCGGGCTGCAGGTGTCCCGGGCGCGCGCCCCACCCATTTCCTATTTTTTTTTTCGTTTATTTTATTTTATTTTTTTATAAATTCATCTATAAATACAACATTTCAATCCCACATTTTCACACATCTCATTTATCCTCCAATCTTTCAAACATATCCACTCACTACTCATTTCATACACTTACCAAAAAATATCATGGATGATGAATTCAATCCATTCTTACTCCGAAGTGGGAGCCAAGGTGCAAGCTCCGACAACCAAAGCTCGGACAACAATTCGTCCGGCAATTATTCATCCCAAAATTCACCCTACATTCCCTCGCCCTACATTCACTCCCCTCAATCTCAAA
Source organism: Leonotis leonurus (assembly GCA_026898415.1). Lineage (NCBI taxonomy): Eukaryota > Viridiplantae > Streptophyta > Magnoliopsida > Lamiales > Lamiaceae > Leonotis > Leonotis leonurus. The sequence continues at coordinate 51,774 of JAPKLX010000353.1, read as the reverse complement.
TTAATTACTTACTTTCACAATTCAACCCTCTTCTTTTTTCTACTACTTCTTACCCCGGCCAAACTTATCCCGGGTTTCAACTTCCTTCTTTTGCACCCCAATGGGGTTCACAATCGTCTCCTACATTTTCAACCACCTCAACCGGCCGACAACAATCCGATGAAGCCGGAGAAATCAACTTGAACGATTCCTTGGAGGAGGGTACGGACGAGCCTCTTGCTCACTCCCGAAGCAAGAGTTCGGGTCGTCCCAAGAATGAGCAAGCCTACACCGAGACCGACGACATCATACTTTGTCGCACTTGGCTCGACACAAGCCAAGACCCTATCGTCGGCAACAACCAAAAGGGCGAGGCCTATTGGAAGCGCATCACCGACTCCTTCAACCGCCAAAACTCGTCGAGGCCTCGCAACCTTCGACAATTGAAGTGTCATTGACAACGTATCCAAGCTTCGACACGGGAGTTTTCTGCGATTTACAACCGGTGCTCCGATCGATGGGCGAGCGGCAACTCCGACTACGATGTCTATCAAAAAGCGTTGGCGGAGTACAAACAAATGAAGAACGCCGACTTCAAATATCGACATTGTTGGGAGATTTTACGGAACACGCAAAAGTTCCAACGAGTTCTTCCCGACACCTCCTCCAATAAACGGGGGAAAAACAATATGGGAGAAGGCTTCACGAGCGACTCCACCCAAGGTGGTGAAGCCCAACCCGAACCCGAGGAACGTCCGATGGGGACGAAGGCGGCCAAGAGAAAAGCCAAAGGTAAGGCCTCCGCCTCCGCCTCCGCCTCCGCCTCCGCCTCCGCCTCCGACTCCGCCCCGGTCCACGAAGGTGCCTCCGAAGCGTTGGATGCTTTGAAATTAAGCTCCAACGCAATATCAACCTTCACGTACGAAACAACAAGACTTGCTTATTGGAAGATCTTGATGAAGGATACGTCGAGGATGACTCCCGAGCAACTCGAGATGCACAACAAGATGTGTGCACAAATTAAAAATAGGTTTGATTTTGATTTATAAGTTTAGGATTTAAATTATGTATTGTAATTTTCAATTTCTAAATTAGGGTTTAAATTATGTATTGTATTTCAAATTTATGTATTGTAATTTTCAATTTCTAAATTAGGGTCTAAATTATGTATTGTATTTCAAATTTAAGTAATGAAATTTTAATTTCTAAAATTTGTTATTTTAATTTTAATGTTATTTATTTAATTAAATTAAATAAATATTTATATTTTTCGTTTTTCACAAATATAAATATTTATTTTATATTATAAATTTAAATTAACAAAATAAATTAATATCATTTTCACAAATTCAATCATTCTATAATAATTAGTAGAGTTTCCCAAACCCCAAAGTGTGAACCCCCACTGCTACCTACCAACAATCTCCCAAACCCCAAACTTAAAAAGTTCCATTTAATTACAGAAATGCCACCGAAACCCATTTTGCGAACCTCATATCTGTCTGCCACTGCGGATGCTCTTACTAAAAATTGAACAACAATTCTGTTGTTAATCCGTTAAAATTTAGAAACGAAAATTTTTTCCGTCACTATTCCATTATTATAAAATACATTTTTTGTAGTGCAATGTCTTTTTAGTCAAGTAATTTTAAAAATTATTTTGATGTTTTGTAATTAACTATCGTGAAGTGATGTTGCTTTATCTAGAGGTGTAAATTGGTATTAAATTGCGTGGTAATATAAAAAGAATTAATTTTTTGATAAATAAGCAGATATTCAGTTATACTCCCTCCGTCCTATTCAGAATGACTCATTTTATCATTTTCGTCTGTCCCAACAAGATGACTCATATACTTTTATAGCAATTTTTTTAGAAAAGATATGTATTGAGTAAGTAAAAGAAGAAGACTTTATTGGTCTGTGTGTCCAAAAAAATGAGTCATCTTGAGTGGGACGGGGGGAGTATCACTTAAAAAATATAAATGGTACTACTATATATCTATGTAATTGGTACCTGATTGGGTACATATTTATTATACTCCCTCTATCCCATTAAAAATGACTTGATTATATCAAATATGTGAGAATCTTTTGATCAAACTAAATCATTTTTAGTGAACAAAAAGAGTATTAATTATTAGAATAAAATATTATACTCTCTCCGTCCTACTAATTTTGTAACTTTTTTCTGGCACGATTATTAAAAAGAGTAGTGTATAAAGTAGTGTAAAATGTATAAAAGTGATATGACTCATACTTTTTTAAAAAGATAACTTTTGTTATTTTTGGAGTATATCAAACTTAGTGGGATGAAGTGAGTAGATTTATTAAAAATAAATATTTTTATTTTATAAAATATTTACCAAAATAAATTTAAATATATTTACATCAAATTATTATTATAAAAATATTTATGCAAATTATTATTGATTTGAATATCAATATTTTATAAATATAAACATTACATAAAAAAAATTAAATAAAAAATAATTATCAAATCTCCATCGGTTAAACAGTAAAATCGGTAGAGCTAATTTGAATCGATTAACATCCCTAATTTTATCACAAGTCATGTCTAATTATAGTAGTACTACTGTATATTTGACGTTAGCATTAAGTGATGTGACATTAATTGTTTTATTGGGAAGGAATGAAGAGAGATTGAAGGGTAGTAGAAAATGGAGGCCGAAAGCACTTGTGAGTCTCAGTCTTTCAAGTTACAAGTTACTACATAAACACCCAATAGCGGACCCACCGCCCACACCCATTTCCATTTCTTCAAACTTCACTACAAAGCTTCTCCCACTCATTATAATTCCCCACTATTTATTCCTACCGATTGACATTCTCTTTACCTCCGCCGTAATTTCCACCACAAGCTGCCGCCAGGCCACCTCCATTACTCCAAAGTCAGAATGTTTCATATTTTTCGATATTCCTTTTTTCTGTTTTTTTACGGGAATTTGGTCGCAAATTTGATTTCTTTTGATTATGTGAACGTAGTTGCACTCTGAAGGCTTTTCGTGAGTGATACGAGTTGCCAACTTTCGTATTCCTCGAGTTTCTTTTTGTTATATTCTAGATTTTATTTCAATTTTGAAGGCTTTTGTTTGTGTGCATGTGATGCTTGCTGCTGATAATGCAGGTAGATAGAGATATATTGTAATTAAATACTTAATTTTATTAGATAAACGTATTTTTTTTTCGAATTTTTCACGTTTTTTAAATAAAAAATAAAAAATAAATAAATATGTTTAAAATACGTATTTGGAACGTATTTGAAACGTACATTTACTAAGTATGTATTTTTGTAAGTACGCGATATGTATTTTTGTTAGTACGCCACGGTAAGCGATAATTTAAATAAAAAGAAAAACAATACAATTGTGATGGAAGCGATACGTTAAAAGTGATAGTATGATGGTAAGGGAAAAGAGCTACTCGTGAGCTATTCAAGACTCGATTCGAAAAAAGTTCGTCCAAAGCTCGACTCGATACTAAATGAGCCGAACTTGATAATGATTTCGAGCTCAATAATTTTATCGAGCATGTATCGGTTTTAGTTTGTTTGTTCACGATCAAGTTAATTGAGCATTTAATTAGTCGAGCCTTAATAACTAATTTTTTAAAAATAAAAATTTATACGAGTTCGAGTTCAAACTCGAGTCGAACTCGAGCTCGAGTTCGAAAACTATTAATATGAATATCAAACTAGCCAAGCTCAAATACCCGAATATTCTAAACGAGCTGAGTTTAGTAGTATTCGTCTCAGCTCGAGTCATTTACATACTTACACCTTTACGTGGCGGGCAACTAGTCGTGGAGCACCCCCGAAGAAATTTTTTTGCATCCGCTCCTGTAGATAGAGCAATGTTTTTTACTGCTTATTACGTTAAATTTAAATTACAAGATCATGTGAGAGACGACTCACCGCTGTGCAAAACACGTACACTAGATAGAGCAATGTTGCTAATGTATGTGCATCACATGTCACTCCGCTGGTTATATATATAGGCAAAACACGTACACTAGATAGAAACTTTTTGTGTATTAGAGGAGTAAGGCAGGACAAAAACAGTATATAATATGAGTGCTGACTTCATACTTTATTCTACATGAGTGTGATGTGTTCTTCGTTTCTTCTGGATTTCAATCCCAATAATGGATAACCGTCTCTGCAACATTTGGGTTATTTATGGCTGGACACTTATGGCATGTGCCATGATTATTAGGCTTATCTAGTTGAATGAGATGCTGCTAGATTCAACCTATAAATTCCAATTCAATAGTTCATTAGATATTGCCAAAAAATTCACTTATTTCGGAGATTACTTAAATAGACACCATTTCCTTTTTTCAAATATATATAAGTTTCCTTTCAAATGTTCTTTACTACACTGGAGTATGCAAGATAGGCTATGTTGTTACTGACATTGTTCCCTGGCACAATGAGAAGTCTTGTTGTTATCTCCCACTTCTTAGTATTTGGTGATATTTTATTTCTGATTTGCTTCTTCATCCTTTTTTGCAGTTTTCTTCGTGCTGTTTTCTAATTATTTATTCTTTTAAATGACTGTTATTCAGATGAGAAACAGCAGCTCAGACGAAGATTTGGACTTCAGTGATTCAGAAATAAATGAATATAAAGAGAAACCTTACGAGATGCTGAAGATGGGTGCTTACAAAGTAAAGGGTCCAAATGGTACTCTTCGATGTCCTTTCTGTGCTGGTAAGAAGAAACAAGATTATCAGTATAATCATCTCTTTCAGCATGCTATTGGAGTAGCTAATGGTTCTTCCAGCAGAAATGCGAAGCAGAAAGCTAACCATCTAGCACTAGCTACTTTCTTAGAGAAAGACCTTGCTAGCGAGGCCGAGCCACTGCCTCAACCTTCAGTTCTTATACCTGCTCCCAAACCCGAGAAGAGTGAGTTGTATTGTTGGCCTTGGGTGGGGATACTTGCCAATATACAAAATGAGCCAAAGAGCAGCACCTCTGCTGATCGGACTGCTTACTGGTTAAAGAAATTCTCCAGGTACAAGCCTCTCGGAATTGAGATGTTTTGGGATGATGACCAAGAGCACCAGACAAAAGCAGTTTTAAGATTCGATAATGATTGGTTTGGTTTCAAGAATGTAATGGAATTCGAGAAGTCATTTGAAGCTGATGGTCAAAGCAAGAAAAGATGGGATGAACAAAGAACTTCTCCGGGGCCTGATCTGTATGGATGGTTTGCACGTGAAGATGATTACAATTCAGAAGGGCCTGTGGGAGATTATCTTCGAAGGAAAGGGGAGCTGAAAACAATTGCTGACCTTGTTCAAGAAGCAACTATGGACAGGAACAAGATTGTTGGTAATTTGGTCAATGAACTCGATCTAAAGAATGAAAATTTGGATCAGTTGCAGGTCAAGTACAATGAGAAGACGTTGTCACTGAGTAGGATGCTTGAAGAGAAGGATGTACTTCACCAATCCTTCTATGAAGGTATGTTATGTCGTCTAGGAATCTCTCATTTCCCGACATGCTTGTGTCTGGTTCTAATTGCTAAATGAGTGTCGGTGCACGTCTCTAAACAACAAATAATGTGAACTTGTTTTAATCTTGCTTTCAAACATATAACAGCACCAAAATCCTTATCCGGCCAAACTCTCACTTACACTCTTGCTGTGGTATTCAACTCTTTAACATTCTGCATCTAAATTTTGGCCAAATCTATCTGAGCTTAGTTTGCGATATAATGCAGGCAGTTAATCAATTATCAAAGTCACAAATTGTATTCTATTTTTTTAACCTGGTTCCTTTTCAGAAACTAGGAAACTTCAACGCACTGCTCGTGAACACATTAAGAGGGTTTTGGATGAGCGAGAGATGTTGAACATAGAGTTGGAGAGCAAAAGGAAAAGACTTGATTCGTGGAGCAAAGAACTCAAAAATCGTGAGGCATTAACTGAACGTGAGAGACAAAAGCTTGAAGAAGAGAAGAAAAAGGCAAGTTTTTTTCCTTTGTTAGTATGAGTATATATGAATGCACATCTAAATGTGAAGTCATACTTCTGCTTGTTTATTTAGGTCTCAACATGAGCTTCCATTGGTTTGCTAAAGTTATGTTTGATCTGTATGATTTGGTCTTTCTTAATGCTGAGTGGAATTTATTATTTTGGCATGCCTTACATGAGTCTGCTATGCAGCCTGGTATATTAATTTGTTGTCATGGCATATGAACAAATGTTTATTCCCTCATGTTACAGTTGAATTTTCAGCTTGTTTGCGCGCGTGCATGTGTGTGTTTCCTGCTGACCTACTTTCCAAATAGAAGACTATTTACCTTCTAAATTGGTGGTGATATGTACTAATCTATGTTGTGTCGAAATGTTATGAGAATTGCATTGGTGGTAATTTGTACTGCTTAATATTTTCAATCAGAATTATTTAAGAAACAGTGCACTCCAATTGGCCTCTGAGGAGCAACGAAAAGGTGATGAGAATGTGTTGAGGCTAATTGAAGAACAAAAGGTATGGTCCTTGATACCACTACTCTTCCACCTTGTACAGCATGCTCATGATTCATGAAAATACTACATATATGAAGAATGTTTCTATTACTTCATATATATCACGACATATATCGCAATGTGCAGAGAGAGAAAGAAGAAGCTCTGAAAAAGGTTCTCGAGCTAGAAAGAAATCTAGACGAGAAGCAAAAACTGGAAATGGAAATCGAAGAATTAAAAGGGAAGTTGGAGGTGATGAAACATATGGGAGGTGATGATGATGCAGCTGTTCAGCAAAAGATAAATCAGATGAATGAGCTTCTGGATGAGAAAAAAGAGAATTTGGATCATCTGGAAGACATGAACAAGCAATTACTATCTAAAGAACGTCAGAGCAATGACGAGCTGCAAGCAGCTCGCAAGGAACTAATTGAGGTATGATATTTGTGATGTCTAATTTAACATTTCAATTTTGAACTCCTTTATATGCTTCTTCAAGTTGATAAGTTTATAATCACTCAAAAGGGTTTAAGTTCCAGAGACAATAATTTTGTAAAGAAAAGCTCGTCGCAGATACAATATCATACTTAAGACTTCGGTGCTTATTCTTTTTCTCTTACGAAGATTTGCAATGATATATGAGTAGAAAACTTCACATACTCTTACTTTGTATAATACCATAACTCATTAGTATTAGTGCATTCATTTTTCCCCAGCATATGAGAATCACTACTATTTTAAGCTGTGGAATTATCCTTAGGCAAGAATCATGCTTTGCTTATAATTAAGCCTATCATCATATTTAAGTTGGGTTGTGGTTCTTGGCCTCGTACACCATGTACACTCAGATACTATATTTTTATGAAATATGTGAGTTTGCACATGCGTAGTGGAGCACTTATTTTTTTGATTACGTAGCAAGATTTGTAAGAAATATATTCACGCATATTGTGGAGTTAAAGATGATATTTTATTGTTCTGGGAACTAGCGCAAAGGGGAAATTAAAGCCCCCGGCCCCATTCGAAATGTGTAAGGACTAACATCAGCTTAGTTTGAAGGCACCGGCCTTCTATTCTCATAGTTAATGCATTCTGCTCTTGTTGAATTTCAGGGTTTAACTGATATGTTGAACAGCAAGCGTGTTAATATTGGGATCAAAAGAATGGGTGATATTGATGTTAAATCCTTTAAGGAGGCATGCCAGCAAAGATACCCACCTGAGGAAGCAGAAATCAAGGCTCTCGAACTTTGCTCCCTGTGGCAAAAAGAACTGCAAAACCCAGAATGGCGCCCATTCCGAGTCGTTGAAGTTAGCAAGGGGAATGCTCAGGTATAGTCAATGAGCAAAATCTCATTTTATTCAATACATGTAACTCGTATGGAGCACTTGTACGATAGAGCCAATGAGCAAAATCACGAAATGCCTGTAGCATGCTCTTGTTTCAATGCAACCTTACAATGGGTTGTTCAATGATGCACATGTTAGTTAGATAACTTTTTGTGTGATGTATGCTGGTTCTTGATGCAGTACGTGCCGAATGAGGATGACGAACTTCTCGTTTGCCTCAAAGAAGAATGGGGGAATGAAATCTATGAGGCTGTTGCTAAAGCCTGGAAGGAAATCCAAGAGTACAATTCTAGTGGAGGCTATGCAGTGCCGGAGCTGTGGAACTTTAAAGAAAATCGGAAGGCCACCCTAAAAGAAGTCATCACTTTCATTTTCGGTCAGTTGAAGACTCTCAAGCTCAAGCGCAAGAGGAACTAGCGAGAAATCTGCATTGTCTTCTCAATTATTTAAACTGGAAAACAAAACCCAAATTTAAGGTCCTACGTGTCTCTTTTTTTGTCTGATGCTGTTAACATGAGTAGTAGTAGTAGTATGAAATATTGGAGTAGGATTCTAGTTCTAACTGCATAGTTTCCTAGTGCTGGAAGGCAGGGAAGAAGGTGTTGCATGTATTTAGCAATTGTTCACTCTCTTCTCTCTTGTGGTTATAATTGGCTAAAACAATGACTAAATTGCATTTTGTGCAATAATTAGTTTTTTGGCTCAGCCTAAGTTTCTAACTGCATTGTTTGGTGTTATCCCAAGTTCACTTGTCATCTGTTCTCTTGCCACAGTCGGGACTAGACGTTCAAAGGAACTGGTACTGCCGAAATCGGAGTGTACCTGGTTCATAATTGGCAGTTCCTGGAAATGTAAAAATACTTTACAGTTCGATTCAAATAGTGACCGAAAGGAAAATTCAATTACGGTTAAAAAACTTAAGATTCATGAACAGAATGCTCGAACTATAATCTCATTCTTTTTTACTTGATTCAATATATTTTTATATTGTAAATAATTATATTTATAATTCATAAAATATATTAAAACTTATATATACATTAAATGAAATAGAACAAAAATTAAATTTTAAATTTTAAACTTGTAAACTAATGACATGGATTTATGAATTGTGATTTCATAAAATGATAAAATAAAATGCTATGATGGCATTTATTTATTTTCAGACCTCCTCAATTATATTCTGGAAGTTCATTATCGTCCTTGCTGTCTGCCTCTGAAATTAGTCATTTTTCCTTGATGGTGTTCTTTGTTATTTTGTTTATTTTTGGCTAATTTGAGGTTAATCGCTTTTTTGGAGAAAGAGTACATTCTGGTATGATAGAATTAGAAATATAGAGAAGTGTGTCTGTGTTGTGCTAAAATGCTAAGCAGGTTCTTAAACTACTTATTGCAGTTATTTGGAGTTGCTCCACCTCCAGTATGCAGGAATGCACAACCAAATGGTCCGAACATGAGAACATATGGAGCTGATAAGCCCCAACGATTAAACATGAACTCTGTTGTTGTAGGCCCTAGAAGAAAATTTGTTGATGAAGGAAAACTAAAAAAGGATACTTTGGGTTCTTGTTATTGGTATCAATTACTCCCTCCGTCCCACGAAAGTAGTCCCTCTTTCCCGATTGAGACGTCCTGCTAAAGTAATACTCCCTCCGTCCCAATAAGTATGACACAAAACTTTTGGGCACGGTTATTAAGGAGAGTGTATAAAGTAGTATAAAAGTGATAAAGGTGGTAGGGTCCACACCTTTTTAAAATAGATAACTTTTACTATTTTAGGAATGTGTCAAGCTTAGTGGGACGTCAAAATAAAGGAATTATGTCAAGTTTAGTGGGACGGAGGGAGTATTATTTTCTTTTTTGGCAAATTTTATAACTAAAAACGATAGGGTATTAAAGTAAATCTAATAAAGTAAAGGGGAATAAAGTAATATATTGGTTTGTGTGTAAAAAAGAAAGGTTACTTTCGTGCGACGGAGGGAGTATCGTTTAATGCATGTTATTGCTCTTTTAGCCATTCTTTGCTAGCTAAATGTTTCTTTTGTTCCCTCTTTATCTGTAATAGCTCTTCCTCAACACATCTCTTGTTTACTTGGATTCTCAAGTCGTAACATGTGTGTGGGTGTTTGCACTCAGAATCAGCCTGTAAGTATGTACTATAGGTAAAAATGATTACGCTGCGATTTTGACATGATGTGTAATATTTATTGAAGTGCTAAACTGGCAAGTTTAGCACTGATTGAGGGTGAGGAGGATATTTCTATACCTAAAAATGATCAATTCTTTTAAAAGTTGCTGGTGATGGGTAGATGCCAACTATGACAAGATTCCAAAAAGTTTTCCATTCATTTCTCCTTTCCAGACTGATTGATTTCGTCACTTCGTGCATAAACCTAACTGAGCCCAGATTAATTTTTTCTGCTTCACCACTTTCCTTAAAGCTTATATCAAAAATCTTAAGGGGCTTGGATTTTTTTGAATTTTTCCACAATCATTATTAAAAAAAGGCCAAGACACTGGGAGATATGCGATCTATGGTCGAATTTTGAGCTCCAGGATTCTTTTGTCTCCGAATCAGCCAGGTATCGGAATTATATAATTAACTTGAATGCACTCTTAAATTGGATGATTTGTTTTTGCAATAAAAAAAACACAATTAGTTGAAAATGACCTTCATTCCTTTTAAGTCATATGCATATAGGTATCCGAGAGGCTATTTTCTGATTCCGGGCAACGACGAAGCATGAGACTTGCTGGAGAATCTGTCAATACAAATTCAAGTACATCTGCACTTTCTGGGAACGGAATAAGCGTCTCTTCCAAATATCTTGGGGCTTCCAAGTTAAACTCATTGGTTTCGCGTTCTTCAACTAATCGAAAGAGTCACTCTTCTGCAAGAGAGAATGCTGACGAAGGTAATTGTGCTTGCTTAGCATATTTTATGTGATTTATCTCTTTATATTGTATCTATTTATTCTTATGCTAGAGAGTCTCAAGTGAAGCTCAGGATAATATGACATGTCTTGAACCTTGAGTAATTCTGACCTCCTTCTATGTGGTCTTTCAGCAATTTCTACTTTATATGAATCTACCAACATCACTGTGTTTCGTCAGCCTTCATGATGTGGGGTGGGTGGCCAAAGTTGAACTCCCTCCTATAATTTCTGTAAAAGTAGTTTCACTGCCTATGGATGGTTCGTGATTATTTTTCATTATTGTTTACAATTTTAATTATACCTCTAGATGCTACATATATGAGCCTATATCTTGATGATGATGAAGTTTAACTTGTGTTACTTGCAATATTTAAACTAATGAAGCTGTAAATAACCAATCCGTTTATTATTAGATGGACCAAGAAAGCCTAACCAGGGTTCAGATGGTGTAGTACTGGTAAATATTTTGATTTTACCTGACTAAAGTCTTCTTTCTTAGATAGCCATCATGAGGTGTATGCTGAATCTAGATTAAATATTACTAGTTCTAGCTCGTCACCATGTGGTGATAATAGGTCTGTTGAACTAGAAAGGGTTACCTCATCACCTGGTGCAGCGATTTTAAGTTGCTCTAGAGTCATAGATGGCGCCTATGTTATTCAGTGTTGAAAGTGTATCACCTACTCTAAATAATTGTTGCGGAAGCTAAAAT
>JAPKLX010000353.1:0-40293 GCA_026898415.1 Leonotis leonurus | reverse complement strand
TGTTAGGTCAACATCCCAAATAACATCAGACTTAAAATACCTAACAAGTGTCTCCTAAGGCTTCTTGGGGAAGGTTTCAGACTTTCAAGTCTTTGCAGATGCCAGGTAGTGGTCACATCTTGATGGAAAGTTGTCAGACATTAATTGACGTTACTTGTATATAAAAATCATTCTTGTTATGAAACAAGATGCACTGAGAATCTATATGAAACTTCCACAAAAGCACTATAATACCGGTTGGGTGCTTTCTCAAGTAGACAATTGACCTTTTCAGTTTTAGAAATTGCACTCTCTCCTGATTGCGATGTTTATTTGTTTATCTATTTTACTTCCAAAAATTATAGATGTTAAGCTCAATTTATATCTTAGAAGTATAAAAATCTCTTTTACATGCAATGCAAAAGCAAAAACCTTAGTTACAGTCTCATATTTGTATAATTCTAAAACAGAAACCATAGTTATTCCTCAAATAAACAAAATGAAGTGGATTAGAAATCTTTTTTGAAATTCTTGGGGAGCCTTGGTCGATTATAGGTTCTACTGTGCTGTCAAAATCTTTGACACCATATTCTGTCTCTTGGGCAATGCAGTTGGAAGGCCCCGTGACATCAAAACATAAATAGTTTTTAAAATGTAAGCAGTTTTTGTGCATGTATAAAATACTCAAAATCTCAATGTACATGTTAAAAATACTCATTTTATGTTGATATTTGAAATAAAACTGAAAAAGTGGATAGATTCTCTGCAAAAGTAAAAGTTTGTTATGTAAATTTATTAATTTTATTAAAGAAATATTTTTTAAAACAACTAAAGGGGTGGACCGCCCCTTTCTTTCTCTCCTTCTTCTTTCTTTATGCGTGGACCGTCCACCCCTTGCACAAACCTCCCCTCCGCCTCCTCCTCTCATATCTCAGCCTCTCGTCGGCGTTCTTTACTTTGATCGCTTGCCGCCATCCTGAAAGTGGTAGACATTATAGCTGGGGATTGTTGGAGTCTTATTGGACCGCCGCCACACCGCTGCCGTCGTAAGAGAGGACTGAAGGTCATCGACAAGCCATGGGAGACAGTGAAGAAAATATCCCACACCATATTCATGCTCCAAATCATGCTTTGAACTCAATTCAACGTGGACCGCTGGTATTTTAGGGATGGACCGCTCGGCCCTATGCCAAGCAGTCCATCCTTAAATCGGAAGAACTTACCAGCGGTCCATATTGTATCTGGATATATGTATTTTTCTTACATTTTTGGTGACATAGAACCTAATTTTACGTGCATGTATGTTGATGTTTGGTAATTTAAGTTTATATTATGATTTATTGAATTGTATTGTTCGAATTATGCATGTTTAGGACTTGAATATATGATATTTGAGTTTAGAATAATATGTAGGGTACATGCAAACAAGGACTGCTGGAAAATGTGTGATAGACCGCTGGGGCTTGAAGAACATGCCCAGCGGTCCATCCTCTAATGATCTGATATAATTATTGTTATTGCATTTATGTGAAAATTATGTACAATATGCGTGTGATTTGGTGATTTACGTAAATAATTGTGAGAATTATGATTGTTTTAATTAAATTATTAGAATTTTGATGTATATGATCTAATTTTAATTTAATTTGATGTTATATGAACTGATTGAAATTATTTGTATTGACTGAATGTTGAAGGAGCCGGCCCAGCCTTGGTATCGCAAACCTAACTCTATTAATCGGAAATGTAAACCCAACACATACTATAAGATATGTATCATAGAAGAAATTAGGTCTAGACTATTGCAATAAGGTGGGAACGAGCTTGTTCAAAGATTCCAACGTGGTCCATTTGGTCATTTCTTTAGTTGGTGTCTGGGTAATCTATCATGTCCAGCATTGCACAATATAGTGTGTAGGGCAATCCACACTAGGGGTGAGATTTGGATCCACATATGCGGGGGTGATGTCGAGTACACTTTGGTTGATCATGCACTGATCACTAGGTTGAGATTTGGACCTTCAAATTTCGACAGTACTTACCCGCACGATCCGACTTGGTCGTTTTTTTTATGTCTGCCTGCAATAGCATTCACATGACCGGTACTGATCTCCTAGCCCGTTTTTCTAGTTCATGTAACAACATAGATGATCCTGATTGAGAGATCCATTTCTGCACCGCTCTTGTCCTCATGGCCTACGTCTTCGTATTTGGCCATGATTCACAAAAACTTATATCCCCGTGGCTCTGGTCTTTGTTGGAGGACCTAGATACCTTCTATAATTTTCTTTGGGGTGCATACTCTTCTAAAATGCTTAGTTATTATATTAGGAAAATTCCCGACAATCCAAAATATTATTTCTATAGCCCAGCTTGGGCACTGATGGTGTGGGGGTTAGAGGTCATCCCGGAATTTGAAGCGTTTGTTGGTAGGCAACAGGACATCCCTTCAGCATATCCCCGTTGTCTGAGATGGAATTTCCGAAAGAATCTAAACGGGAGAGTGGAGCAGCTCTATGAGTGTTTTGACACGGATGTTAGTTTTATGTTCATTTACAATCATTATCTAATTATTTGTTATCATTATGATAAGATTGTATTAATATTTATCTTAAATTTGTAGGCTTACAATATTTCTAATCTGATTGCTGATGAGGAGGAGGAGACACGTGCATATTATCTCTCCACACAATATGAGACCCCCCTGGATTAGGGATGGCAATTGACCCGCGGATACCCGAAACCCGCGGGTATCCGTCCAATTATTCACGGGTTTGGTGGGCATTTCGTACCCGCGGGTACGTTCGTGGTTGAAAACTAGTACCCGTTTAGTTCGCGGGTACGAAAATAGTTTGACAATACCCGTACCCGCGAAACCCGTTTACCCGCGAAATTTACCCTTGAATTACCCGCGAAGCCTACCCACGAACCCGCGAAACCTACCCATCTAATAACTTATTTTATTATTTTATTATTTTATTTCTAAAGTAGAATTAGAAAAAAACCCTAATTATGGATTTGTTGTGATATGTTATGTATTTGTTGTGATATGTTTGATTTAAAGAATGGAAGCACTGTTTTCATATTTTTTGATATATTTGGTTTCGCGGGTCGCGGGTGGCGGATCTCTTCATTTCACGGGTTCGCGGGTAGTACGCGGGTGGCGTGTGGCGGATACCCGATGGGTGGCGGGTTCGCGGGTATCCACCAACCCGCGGGTACCCGCGGGTCGCGGGTATGGTGGGGATCTCATACCCGCGGGTACGTTCGTGGTTGAAAACTAGTACCCGTTTAGTTCACGGGTACAGAAATGGTTTGGCCATATCCGCGCCTGCCCGACCCGATTGCCATCCCTACCCTGGATGTGCAGTACATGCCTTTAACTAATCCAATTACCCGGGGGCATGAGAGCCGAGCAGCGTGCACCGAGGCAGAGAGTGCCACTGGTCATAGCTCAGCCTATTAAAAGTCGGTGAGCTACGAGGAACGTGGAGCCCGCATATGTAGATGAGCCGAAGCCGGATGAGTCATATTACCACAGCCCACCATCCGAGGCAGAGCTTCCTCCACCTGAGACAGAGCGTACTTAGCGAGGTGGAGGCACAAATGAGTGCTTATGAGGCACGTATGATTGAGAGGCAGGAGCAGATTGATTGAGGCACAGATGATTGAGAGAGATAATGATTTGAAGATTACTCTCGAGAGATGGTTTGGAGAGATTATGGGAGCCATCCGGTGTGGTCTAAGCCGATATAGTCAGCCGATTATGCATACACATGGGCAGGCCCCCCCTATGCCTTAGTCAGCTAGGCCTTCGATGCAGTCAGCTCGGCCTGCGATGCAGACACCTCGGCCTAGTGATTTTTGAGCCACGAGCCCTCCACCAGGTGCAGTGCCAGATTTTCGGCCTTCTAGCTCTAGCAGCGGTCCTCGATACTCCGTGTCTGATATACCACGTTTTCAGGCGCCATTTGTGACCACACGTCATTCTTCGGCGGATACTTCATCTACATCTACTCATCCTCGGTCTACCCAACATTCTTATTGCTTTGTTTGGCAAAACCTCAATGGTTGAAATATTATCCGGCAAATTCCAATTTTGTTTCGGAGGAATTCGAGATATAACACCTTTATACACATCTACAACCGATGACGATTTGTAGTAGTGTGCTACAAAATCAATTACAGTTCTTCTAGATTTCCTGCACATATAATAATATTATAATAAATTCTCAAAGACATAATCTAAATTAATTCTCAAAGACATAATGAAGAAGTACGTACGTAATTGCCGCAATAGCATGAGAACACGGGATCTCGTCGTACTGAAATTCCATGTATTCACATGTCCACGCTCCAAGATTTACCAACACTAATCGATTGTTGGTTTCAATTCGGTATTGATCATCACCTATTGGAAGTGATCTGTATGTATGAGATCTCTCGATTTGGACCATCATTTTACGTCTTACCTCTTCTGGAGGTGGATGTCTTTCCCTATTGGCAGCTATAAGTCGTTTGCTAAACTAATCTTCACAAATCAGTCTTACTGCCTCCATGCATGCACAAATAGGTAGACGACGAGCCCATAAAAGTGTACGATTAAAGCTCTCAGCAGTATTCGACGTTAAGAAGCTATACCTTCGAACATGACACATTGACCGAGCTCACTTAGTAGGTCCAATGTTCATTAAGTGATCATAGGCCTGCACCTTGCCAACTTGAATCATGTTCATTCTTTTTTGAAATTCGGCCTTCTTGTATGTGTAAGCAGCCTTCTAAAACAACCCCGTAGTAGTTTTAGCAAATCCTTTTAAATTGTTACTAAGATGGTAGTAACAAAGGGCATGAGTTGCTTCCGAAAATACAACACTCACTGCGTGCTCAATTGACACATGTTGATCAGATACAATCAATGTTTGAGCCGTGCTCCCATATGCTCTTCTTAGCCGTGTCATGAACCATACCCAAGACTCATGATTCTCAATTGGGCTGATTCCATACGCCAACTGATACACCTGCTCATTTGCATCCTTTGTAACTGCAACAAACATAATGTCATTATTCTTTCCCTTCAAGTGAGTGTCGTCGACTACTATTACCGGCCTCATGCACAAGCCAAATGTTGATCTACAAGCACCAAGAGCCACAAATACATGACGAAACTTGTTGTTTGCACCAATGTCGATATCTGTGATCGTGCCTAGATTTGTCACCTCTAACATATGCAAATAACCAGGCAGTAGTTGGTATGATTCATGATATTTACCATATATTATCACAACAGCATGGTTTCTACCTCTTAGCGCCACATCGTAGGACACTTGCATACCAAACATAGTCATCAACTCGTTCTGAATAACTTTGGGCTTTATGATTTCATTTGTATTTCGCATTTTCTTTGCAAAATACGCACCGATTACCTTTGAGTGGACATTCCTCGGTCCAATGTTTGTGATACCATCCCTGCATGTGTGCTAGCCACAGAATTTCATTACAAGTCACGACCCTCCATGAGAACAAGCACGCAGCTTGAATGAGCAATCGCTGCTTAACTTGCATTTCCAATGCAATCGAGTTGTGTTTGATCTAGTCACTCGATATTCTATTTTATGTTCAAGATTCAACAAACCACCTATAAGGCTAAATTGCTCCTTATCATCAAAAATAGATCCTTCAGCCAACTCTTCTAGTAACAGATTTTCTTCACAAAACACATCTGAAGTTGTAGCATCAGGAGCTACCATTGGAATTAACCAATTGGTTAAGTATGCTTCTGGGACCCATATGTCATCATTATCACCCGCACTATTATACATAAGTTCTAGTAAATGTTGCATACCTCTTTCTTCGTGGATCCATGCAGCAAATTCAGCAAAAACAAATCTGTTAAAGGTCAAATCAGCTTCTTCCTCAGATTCAAAGCTCTCAGATGATGGAACATAATCATCGTCGCCATCATCCTCTTCATCAACATAAAAATTAGCATTTTCTTGTCCTTGTCCTTGTTCATGTTCCTTTTCCTATCCCGGACCCTGATACTGTTCTTCACCCTGATACTGATAATCGCCCTGATACTGATCTTCACCCTGACCCTGTCCCTGTCTATATCCATATGCCTCATTCAAGTCTGGAATTTCATTGGCTATGTTCATCGAACCGAAGTTCATGTCTGCAGGGTAAAATTCATCAAACCAATCTGATGAAGATGCAAACCTTCTAATATTTTCTAGTTCATCATTCATATTTGAGCTTTGCGATGGTCCACCCATATCGAACGAAGATTGGTTGATATAACTAACATATACCGTGGGACTTGCGACGCTCATGCATAAAGCAACCAATTCTGCATCACTTGTCAAACGATATTTTATCATTTGCCCACTTCGAGATGCCGACAAGTAAAACATTCCGTATTCTGTCCCCGACGACATCAACATGTTGTTAATACAAAATCTAAGATTGTATAACGAAATTCCATTTCACGGAAGCGGTGCAATCTGCTCTCGTCCATTCACATAAGTACAATCAACCCAATAACCTCCAAATTTGACATTTACAATTTGATAATCCATCATCTTCAAATTAAAATTACAAATTAGGCATAAATCCATTCTACAATAAGCTATAATTACTACATAAGATATTTTTTTCACGTATTAACTATAGATATGCAATCACATATGTCATATAAACATGCAAATGCATGGACCTCTGGAAGAAGTGGCATGGACCGTCCGGCTATACACGTGGGCAGTCCATGCCACTTCTTCTAGAGGTCCATCGCTATATGTTTCAAAGATGTATTTTTTAACACAAAAACAAAAAATTCATGATAAATTAAGTAAACATGCAATTAATACAAGCATACAAATAAAAAACATGCCATATGTAACTTAAATTACCTAAAAATATATTGTCAAATGGTAAAACCATAACAAATATCATCTAAAACAACTTAAAACATGGACTTCTGGTATATGTACCATGGACCGCTGGTGAGTGCGTGGCACATACGCCGGGCGGTCCATGGTACATTTACCAGAGGTTCATCCATAAACATGCTTTTAATGGTATATAGAAGGCAAATACTTGATTTATATCTTCAATTTGAGCCTTTTGAAGTCAGATACGATGTAATTGTGTGGAATAAAAGGTTTGAATACACATGGGGTTTTGATATACGAAGTGAATTATGTAGAATATAAAGTTTATAAGTTGTATTGTATAATATAAGGAGTCTCACTATCATATATATCACCCAACATAATAGTCCAAAAAGCATGCATGTAAATCATGTATTCAATTATTTTTTAAATAAAGTGTGTAAGAGATTGCTAACTTTCATATAGTTTTTGTTAGGTTTTTAAGTCTTGATGTTATCTGAAGTGTTGACCTAACATTTGTGTTTTTGTGTTATTCACATGAATGCTGACTGGGATTCCAGCTCAGCATGACATGGAATGGTGACATAGCACCCAGCTCAGCAGCCACATGGAGTTTGTTAGGAATGTTGTTGTTGACCTCAGCATCCAGGTACACAGCCACGTGGAAGGCTAATTTGGCAGTGACTCAGCATCCATGTCCACAACCACGTGGGAGGCTGACTTGGCGTCTCTTGAAAGACACATGAAGACTTGAAGGATACTCAAAGACTGGAGAGAAGACCGAGTCTTGCTATGCAGTTGAGATATTCATGCTAAGTGGAATTCTGTTCCACAAATCCAGGAGTCAACAACCAACTGAAGTGGTTCCACAATTCCAGGCAGATATGCGGAGAGCAACAACTGAACAACTGACTGCGAAAATTGTGGAAGACATGGGCCAGCAGTTGCTATATTCATGGACCCAAGCCCATGTAGTCTATCTATAAATATTAGAGTCATTCATTAAGTTGAGTGCGGATTTTGAGATGATATAAGAGGTTAGATAGACGCTTTTTGCAGATTTATTTCGTAGTTTAGTGAGTGTGATCCTAGTCTTGTAAGGTCACGCGTTTAGTATTTTAGTGAGAAGTGTTGATGTTGTGTGGTCTGAAACATTGTAACAACACAACACTTATTTTGATTATTCTTTTTGGCCGTAAGGCTGCCGTGTAGGTTGTTCATTAACACAATCTACGCAAAATTATCTCGTGTGTTCTTACTTAGCTTCCGCAACATTGTTTTAGAGTAGTTGATACACTTTCAGTTTTATATATTTAAAAAAGGAAATAAGTATTTTCCACATGTAAGTTGATGTTTTGGGTATTTTCAACAAGCAAATATTGAAAGTGGGTATATTTCTCTATTCTCACTAATATCAATAATGGTACTTTGCTTGGAGATGTATATTCAGCCTTTAGACCATATTTATCCATGACACCCATTTGGGTGTCATAGCTAGTAGACAAAAAAAAAACCCCAAAATTAAATCAAAATTAAAATAAAGGTCATGACACTCTCCAATTGGGTTGACCAACCATCCCTCTCTCCAATTGGGTTATCCAATAATATGGTGTCAAGTGACACCATATTATTGGATAACCCAATTATATTAATTTTAATTTGTTTATACTAATTAATTTAAATAATATTAATCAAAAAAATATAAAAAATATATGAAAATTCATGATTTTAAATTCTCTATAAATAGAGTAGCATATTCATATTTTTTGAAATACAATCAATTTTCATCAATTTTCTCACATATTTCTCAATATTTAAATTTTATTTCATTACTCAAATTATGCATCTATTTGTATTTTGATTTACTTTATTTCAATTATGTATCTATTTCATATGTATTTGGTATTGAATTAATAAATCCGTTATTTATTTTAAGTTTATAAAATAATTAATTATTATAATTAAAAACTAAAAATTTTAATTAATAATTATAATATAATTATTTATTTTAAATATAATGTATATGTATAATATACAATAAATGAAAATAAAAGATAAATATTTTAGAGTTTGTGTCATGGATAAAGTAGGAAGATTGTGGAAATGAGTTATATTGTGGGTTGTATAGGTGGAAGAGAGAGAAATTAATACTTTATTTGGATGATTGGGTTGTGTAGATTGTGTAGTGTCATTGATAAACATGGACTTACATCTACCTGATTGTGCTCTCGTATACGATCTCACTCAAGTGCAGATCGGGAAAGCTTATTTTGAAATGGTTGATTATCTTGAAGCTGATCTTTCCTTCAGTTACGCACGCGTTGCCTCTCCTTATAGTTTGGATGGAATGGATATATACTCCACAGTCTTGTATGTGAGTTTTCACTTTGAAACCATTATTCTAGTTCTCACTCTTTAGCTTGAATTTCACATAATCGTCTTGATGAATGTAATGGGACGTGCTTTTAAAGTTATAGTCTTTCCCTTTCTAGTGCCAATGTATATTCTATCCACTCTGGTCTTTTAGATTCTACGTCTATTATAAATTCAGTAGACGTTTCAGCTCAGCCCATGAATTGTACTATTGCTGACTCAACGTGTCTCCATCTTTTAGCATTTGAAAGAAGATAAGAAGTTGAGTTACTTGGCTCAGGAGCTGATATCAACTGACCGTTTAGCTCCTCAATCATGGTACTTTCCATCACAATTGACTTTGTAAAAAGCTAATTACGTTTCTTTTATTTAATGTTTTGTAAATGCTCAGGAGCCTGTTGATGCCTTCGCTTCCTTGGTTTCCTTCTCACGTAGAGGAATGATTAACATGTTAGAAAAAGTGAAGCCAAGACTGCCTATTACTGCTGATTTGTATATCTGTGAAAGTGTATCGACTACTCTAACTAAATATTGCGGAAGCTAAGAAGAAACACACGGGATAATTTTGTGTAGGTTGTGTTAACAAACAACCTACACGGCAGCCTTACGGCCAAAAAGAATAATCAAAATAAGTGTTGTGTTGCTACAATGTTTAGCACCACACAACATCAACACTTCTTACAAAAACACTAAAACGTATGACCTTACAAGAATAAAGATCATACACACTAAACTACGAATTTAATCTATAAAAAGTACATCTCTAACAGAAAACTAATCAAGTATTTATAGAGATGGTTCATGGGCTTCATTCCAATGGACTTGTAACTGCCAGCCCATGTTTTCCTTGATTTTCTCAACCGCTGTCGTGCTCCGCAAGATTCGCCAGGACAGTTTGTCCACTCCGATAAACGTGGAAACAGACTTCCACTAAGCATATATATCTCAACAGTTTATCTTAACTTGGTCTTCTCCTCATGACTCGGTCTTAACAGTCTTCGTGCATTCTCACTTTCCTCCAAGTCAAATCTTCCACGTGGCAACGCTGAGTCAGCATCCAATGTTGAGTTTAACAGCAGAGCTAACAACACAATCATCCTGTGAAGAACACAAAAACACCAATGTTAGGTTTAACATTTTAAACAACAACATAAAATACCTAACAATCTGATATGACAGGATTGCTATGGGAAATTGCTACAGCTTACAGAAAGACCACGAAACAGCTCTTAAGAATTTCCAGCGATCCGTGTAATTAAACCCTAGATTTGCATATGCCCACACCCTGTGCGGTCATGAGTATGGATTGTAACCTCATTCCGCTTTATATGCGTGTAGCACATTGCTGAGTGTTGAGCTATTTTTAGTTATCAAATATGTCGTTGTTTATAGATATGTGGCCTTGGAAGATTTTGAAAATGGCATCAAGAGCTACCAGAGTGCCCTTCGAATAGACTCTAGACACTATAATGTCTGGTATGGACTAGGGATAATATATCTGAGCATCATTTCCGGACGGCTTTCCAAATCAACCCGCTTTCTTCTGTCATAATGTCGTACCTCGGGACTGCTTTGCATGCATTGAAGGTAGATAAAATTTATTAAGAAAGGACCATCCTCCTAGCTTGTGAATGCATTTCGACTTGGTTATTATTTAAATTCATCTCGTAATTTCTAACAGAGAAATGGTGAAGCACTGGAGATGATGGATAGAGCTGTGATGGCTGACAAGAACCCTCTCCCACTATATGAGAAGGCTAACATCCTGGTGAGCATGGATAATCTTGAAGGCGCTCTAGCAGTTCTCGAGGAGCTGAAAGAGTGTGCCCCGCGCGAGAGTAGTGTTTATGCATTAATGGGTAATATCTACAAGCGGAGAAATATGTACGACAAAGCCATGCTTCATTACGGAATAGCATTGGATTTGAAACCATGTGCACCAGATGTTGCTGCTATTAAGGTAACGAGTTCCCGTCTCCTTCTCTCTCTTGGAATTACAATGCAAAATATATTGTTCTTTCCTATGGCGATCAAATATTGTCGTTAGATCTTTGCTATATTCTGAACAGGCTGCTATTGAAAAGTTGCACTTACCAGACGAGATGGACGATGGTGATTCTATGGGCTGAATTGCTAATGATGGGATTGGCTTACAGCCACAGGGCTGCCATGAGCCAATTGAGGTGATCACATTAGGTCCAACTATAAAATTGAGGCTCCATATATTTATATATAAATCAATTTATTTATTTGTTATATATTCATTTTACAATTATTTGTACAAATAATTTGTTATTCAACAGTTAAAATCTAGTTTCAATTTAGAACTATAGGTCCAAGCTTTTGTGTTGGTTTCATATTTAAAATTTTCGTCTTACTCTTCATTTCGTCAAAATTTAACTTTACCTTTTCACTTTATATATAGTTCTTTAACATTTATTATGATAATATGGTCTTATTATGTTTAACTTAATTAACTAATAAGTATATACCTTTATATATTATTATAAAATTATTTTTCATAAACGTTAAAGAAGGTTAATTTCGTAAAGAATAGCTTTTAACAATATTCATGTTGAAAAATTGGACTATAATTTGAAACGTTTCTGAAAAGAAAATATGAACTAGTATGGTCAGGACGAATTGATTATGTTATAAAATAGTATTTAATTATTTTATTTAATTATGATTGATTATTAATGTATGATTAATTTAAAATGTAAACTTTATTGCAAAGTTTAAAAAAATAATACTCCTTTCATCCACCAAATGGTTCACGGTTTGATTTCGTGCGGATTTTAATAATGCGTTTTGATTTTAATGAGAAAGTCTAGTTAGTGTCGGTCCAGTTGATATTACTGATTTAAATTGTAGTGAGTGGAGTTTGTATTCCACTTGATTTATTATTTTTAATTGAGTTGTGATTATTGATTGTAGATTTGTTGTAGTCCACTTTATTATAAATTTTAAAATGTAAATTTTAAAAATAACTAAGTATAAACTATTTTGGTGACAAATGAATTACTACTTACTTTTGTTAAATAAAATCAAAATGAACTGAGATTGATCTTTATTACTTTCCGTCCCCTCAAGTGCAATTTGTTTTTTTATTTTCCTACCAATAATAACTTCTTTTTAAAATTAATAAAAAATAAATTTTAAAATTTGTGGATTCCATTATTTTTTACTATTTATATTCATTTGTGAAAAAATAAATCGTTTTAAATCGGAAGAGAGGAGAGTATTAAGTATTCATGAGTAAAACTATTTTTATAATGATCATATATCAAATTAGATAAATTGTAAAATCCAATATTTTATTATAAATGTTTTTTTATTGGTCTTATATCCAATTTTGTAAATTGTAAAAAATAATTTAAAACTAATAAACGTTATAAATATTACTCATAAAGATAATATAAAATAGAATACATTTGTTTAGTATAGTAATAATTTCTTTTAACGTTCCAATGTACTTCTATATAACTGTCAATTTTCAACACGACACAATAATCTGAAACGAACGGACATCAAATTAATGGGTTTGAATTGACTTTTATTGGGTGCGGGACCTTATCAGGTTGACCCAATAAAAATATGGAATTTTCGAGTTGAGTTCGAGTTACCTATAATATATAAATATATTATTTAATATTATTTTTGAAAATACTCCCTCCATTCCTTTTTAGTTGACACGTTTTATATTCAATTGAGTCTATTATAATAATGAAACGTGTTAAGGGGAGGGAGTATATTTTAGCCTAATTAGGATTCATTTTATCAGTTCTTACATCTCATCTTTGACATTTTTATTATCCACTTTTGTCTACCGTATACATTATGGAGCAACGACTCATATTCTCAAATTGTATAATATTAGTTATTAATTTATTTTTGTTGAATTTATCAAATTGCATAATATTGAGTTGTTATCAGGTTGAGTGATCAGTTTGGATTTATGTTGAGTTTGGATTGGATTCGAGTTTGGACCATTCAAATTATATTTGGATTTAAATTTACAATATTCTTAACAAATTAGGTTTAAATTAGATTTTAACAGATTGGATCACTATTAGATTGATCCGATAACGATTCAACCTGACCCAATTGTTGCGAGTGAAATAAAATAGAGTGCGGGAGCCGGGAAGGGAAGAGGGCGTAACGTTTAAACAAAAGCTCATGAAAAAGAGGCCCAACCATTACTGGGCTAAACTAACATAGCGAGGTCCAATAAACTAGGGTTATGGGGTTTTCTTCGTTTCATCCCTTCTGTATAAATTTGTGGTAAAAATCTTTTCCCACTTTCATTTGCGTTTGCTGCTCAAACCTTAATTCGTAGGTGCGTTCTCATTATCTTCTCACGCAATTTCATTTCTATTCGTTTGTTCTCTGTATGTTTTCTTTTAGATTATTTTATTTTTCGTTGCCGCTGTTATTTGTTTTCGTACACATTGAAGTCCGATCAGAATTTATATTTGTAAAATAGATTTGAACTGGGAAGTTATAGATTTATTTATCGTTACTGGATTTGCGGAATAATGATGCTAGTTTTGTTCAATTCGTTTAATCTTTATATTTACTATTAAGATCATACATCAGCTCAGCTGTAATCAACCTTCACTCTTGATAATAAAATTCATATTAGCAATTTGAAGACTGGAGATATTTCCCATTTTTTTCTAATGGTTTGACGTGTACAGGTTTGCATGATTATAAAACTTTTTTCTTTACACAAATACTTGCATTCTGATTATTTAACTTTGGCATGAGCTTTTATTGCAGTTCATAAATTGAAATGATTTTTGCTTTAGCCAAATAACCAATTACTTGAAATTCGTTGTATTTCTTTTTTGCAAACTTGATTTAGTATAGTGAATAACGGCTTGCATTTTTTCTGATTTTTATTTTGGCGTGCTTGATTTATTGCAGATCATATAACTAGAGCTCGTCTTTAGCCCGAAGAAAAATGTCTGGGTAAGAAAGAAATCTTTTTTATAACTATCGATTTCCTTGTTATGTGTGCGTCTGATTACATTGCTCTAATTTTCATCATATAAAGAAGAGTGTATTTCAGTATGATTTGTTAGATTAACTGATTCATTTTGTGAGAAAAATGAAAAGTTGGCACTGCTAAAACCATCCAAATAATTTTTGCAGAGAGGAGCCTGTAGTTGTGGAGACACCAGTGCCGGTGGCAGCTCCCACCCTTGGTGAGCCTATGGACATCATGACTGCTTTGCAACTTGTGCTTAAGAAGTCCTTGGCACATGGAGGGCTCGTTAGAGGTCTTCATGAAGCTGCAAAGGCAATTGAGAAGCATAATGCCCTCCTTTGTGTGTTGGCAGAGGACTGTGACCAGTCCGACTACACTAAGTTAGTGAAAGCTTTGTGTGCTGATCACAATGTGAACCTGATCTCCGTTGCGAGTGCCAAGACACTCGGTGAATGGGCTGGTGTAAGTGTGCATTTTGTTGTCTACGATCGTGAGATGCTTTGATTGAATTATTGCTAAGAATCATGAATTGTTCCTTGATCTCTGAAAACCACTGAGTGATTTGTATATGACAACTTTGGTGATGACGGATCATCTTGAGCCGGTTGTCTTGTTGTTACTTGGGGCACAATGAGATAGTATTTGAATGCAGTGTTGAATGTTGCTACATGCAGTTGTGCAAGATTGATTCAGAAGGGAAGGCCAGGAAAGTTGTCGGAGCTGCTTGCGTTGTCGTGAAGGTATTATATGTCGAGAAATTGTTTTTCTTCAGAACATATTGATAGATTGGTTTCTCAGAATCTGGCTTTATGTTCTGTTTGATTAGGATTTTGGGGAGGAAAGTGCAGGGCTTCACATCGTTCAGGAATATGTCAAGTCTCACTGAGAAGGTCTTGGTGGAGATTATGGAAAATGATTAGAGATTTGTCATGTTTTTATTTATGATTTATAACATCTTTGTTGAGGCTATTGGTTGCCTTCGATGATAAGATATTTGCAAGTTTTGCTCTCGATTTTTGTTCTAATATTCATGGAATAGTTCAATGGAATATTTGCATTTTAATAGGTTTTCTGAGTTGATTTATTTTCCGATAAAAATAGTGATCGACGATGAGTTCATTTATTCATATACCTATGTCAATTTTGATTGGACTGATTTCCAAACTCGTCGTTAACTTTTTTTTTATTTGTTGTGACAATAAAGATTCAATTTTCTTTTACTACATTTATTTATAACGACTCATTTTTTTCAGTAATACATAGTTTTTGAGTAATGAGTCATTATTGGTGAAAAAGAGAGAAATTGGTAAGAAATAAGTCATTATTAATGAAAAATTAGTCATTGTTATGTTTGTATGTATGGTATGGGAAAACCTGCTACCTAAAATGTTGACTACTTTAATGTTATGCTCATAGAATAATGAATAAAGAGTTTTTTCCATAATTATTACGAGCACTTTTAGAAAAAAAATGGTTTTAACTAAAAAAAGAAAGGTAAAACCATATGCATTCTTAAAATACAGAATTTGTTCTTGTTGCTTGTTGAGACATCACTTTACTTGCTATAAGAAGTCTTGACTAATATATGAAATCGACTTTTCTTCTCATGAACTTAAAAAAAGATAGGTTAGTGACGGTATATATTATTATTGTTGAAATCTTGTTAAGTGTTGTTAGGTACTAGTGTGTTAATACTTAATAGTTGCAATTTTATATTAAGATGTAATGTAGTACTTCTTAAAACATTTGACTAATGCTGGTTTAGTTAGATAAAATGAGGCAAAGTCAAAACAATGATATTTGGCGATAACCATCAATTTAAATTTTGATTAATGATAGTTATTTTTATAATTTTATTCTTAGTATGAATCGACCGAATCTTGTGCATATGCATGTTTCATGTTGAACAAAATATAAGAATTTTGTGTATATCCTTCGTTTCATATTGAACAAAATACATATAATTTGGGATGAGCAATATAAACAGAAATCATTTGCTCCCTTCGTCATATGTGCGATATTTGTACTAATAATTATAGGGAAGTTTGTTCGTTCTGTTCGTATCACGTCATGGTTTTTTATTATGGTCATAGTACTTATATTAAAAAACTATATATATTATAAAATTAAGTTAATAACTATTATTCATTTTTTTAATCTCAAGTGACTATAATGTACTATTAATATACATAAAAATGTAGTGACATATTTCGGCCTGTGTATATGGTTATGGTTCTATTGTAACAGGAGTGTTGATTCATGATTTTATTATATCGAAACCGTATAGTTTTGAAATGGAATTGTCTTGGATAGTTTTTCGACAACTTTAGTTCTAACCCATCGATTATTCTAGAACAATTTTAAACTTTTTATATTGTTATATGAATTTACAAATTTAAATGTAATTTTATAAATTACAAATAATCATTCTATATAATATGAGACGTAAAATTAAATTAAGATTATAAAAAATTAAAACAATAAATATTGAGCAATCAGTTTCAAAACACCGGTTCATAGTTATGTACATTTGAAATGAGAACTAACTGTTCTACCCGTTCACAATATTGTTTGGATCTAAATACTCTGTTGGTAGCACCTTTGCTCTGGGATTTACCCCTCCGGAATAGTAGATGTCGGAATGTCTGGAATCCACGATTGACTCTTCTTACCTTATGGCGGTATGTTACCCTCCATACACTTATTCCCTTTCTTTCATCATATTCATGGGGTTGAGTTTTTCCTAATAAGGGTAATGAATGATTATAATTGGGCTATCCCTAGTTAAGATAAATGTATGAACATATCTTCATAACTCTATATGGCTATTGGTGGAATCAAATCATTAGAGATTGTTACTCTATTCGTCTACAAATAACTCGTACATTTGATTTCGGGACGAGCTTTAACGAATAATTTGAATGTGTTGTGGGTTAAATAATGATCCTACAATATTTATCAATTAAATATTTGTACGTGGGTGAAAAAATTAGTAGTTGGTTATTAAATAAATTAAATATATTATGAGTGAATAAGAGTCACGAATTATTTATAATTAAATGTGAGTATTAGAAAGTTAGTAACGAGTTCAACAATATGAGTATCATTATTAAAATTAAAAAGGTACAAGTTTTTCGTATTGGGAGAATATGATTTTCTAAACTGTTGCTTTTGATTTAATTATAATTTGATTTGATTCCTACAATTTCCATAAGTTTGAACACCCTCTACTCTAGAGCCCAGCAGAGGAGTGTTGGAGGTTTAGGTTGTTACATAGCATTTATATATTGTTAACGTATGGCATAAAATTCAACAATTTTAATTGGGTAGAAGGAACTTCCATTCACGTTGAATTTCACATATCGAGAGTGGTTTCATGATCTCATAATAATGAATATCTCAATTCTCAATGCATCTGAGAATTGAATCCCTCTTCCTCTATCTGTGATTCTCTCAAACATCCAGCTATAACACAGCTGTGGAGCATAATGTAGTTTATTTTAGGTCTAAAGTTTGTTTTTGATTTGTACTTTCTGCTCTACCAAAATATCGTCTGGATATTGGAAAGAGCCTAAAAGGAAGAGAGGGACCATTGTTTTTAATGTTAAAGATACAAGTGATGTGGTGTGTGGCGATGGCATTACAAATTTTAAATTTTATATTCCTTTGTTATCTGTTTGGCTTAATTATAATTCATGGCTTCAATTTTTTAGGTTCCAAATTGATATTGTGTGGAATTACAAATCCTCATTTGGAGTTGGGCATGAAGATGGCTAGGTTGGATATTTATGTCTGCAGACAGCCATTCAATTCAGCATTTCAACTAGAAATGAAGAGACTGTATATGGATCTAATTAATTTTTGAAAGTTAAAGTTGTTGAATAATAAATTGAAGTTAAATATCAAATTTGTAAGAGTGAGGCCAAAAATAATAATGGTTCTATTCCTTATAGGAAAACGTCACAACATTCGTGATTTTACCAAAAAAAATGAATTGAGATGTGGTCCTCGTATGATTCTAATGGTTGAAGGTCTCTTTATATATATATCCTCATGTCAATCCACAACAAGATCAATTTATTTTATTTTAGCGTGCATAGTTGTTCCATTTTCTTCCTAATTAATGACAACTTCGATTCATAAGCCCCAGTAAAAAACTATGTTTTTATTTATTTATTAACTTCAAATACAACTTTTTTACATTAATTACATAATAAAATATAATCAAATTATACTAAAAAAAGACATTAAACCGAAGTACAGCAGATCCGGACATAGCTCATATTCATTCATTTAATACTCCATCTTTTTTATTAATATAAAGGCATTTGTTCAATAAAACATAGTAAAAAAAAAGGAACGAGTCTAAATAAATGAGAGTGATAGGAAATACTCCCTCCATGCACAAAAGTTCTATATATTTTGTTTTTTTGATCCACTCAGAAAAAAAAAAGTTACACTTCAAAATTTTTATTTATTATAAGTAGACCCACTATATTCTATACAATCTTGCACAAAATTAAAACACATTATTAAAATATGTGACATGTCAAAGTGTAAAGATGTTTGAGGAGAGCAATTTATTATGAAAATTGCATGGAAGCTACTTTTCTTGAGTTTCTTTTGCAACAGGCCACAAGGACAAGGCCACACCACACCCTCTCTATAAATACTGATCTGTTTCCCATCCCACTCTCACACACCCAAAAATCTCTACACATAAAGCTCCCATCTCTCTCTTTGTCTAAATCTGAATGGGCAAGCACAAAGTTATAGTAGCATCATTAATCCTGGTAGCAGTGATGATAGTGATGGTAGTGCAAGGGGAAGAGAGCAGCACGAAAGTGGAGTGCGGAGTTGCATGCGCGGCGAGGTGCTCGTTATCGGGAAGGCCCCACCTGTGCAAGAGGGCATGCGGGAGTTGCTGCGACCAATGCAACTGCGTGCCGCCTGGCACTTCCGGCAACTACCACGCCTGCCCTTGCTATGCCAACCTCACCACCCATCATGCTAAGCTCAAATGTCCCTAGCTACCTACTTCATTCATATATATATATCTGTGTGTGCGTGTCCCTTTTAATTCTTTAGTTTGCCTATTTTCTTCTGCTTTTGCCTTTTTCTTATCCTCATCTTGAGTATTGTAACAAGAAACAAATACGTACGGGTATTTTGTGTTTTACCGATGCTAGGAGATGATTCATCATGATTTTAGTTTATTTTCTTAATGTAGTACATAAAATGGTGCAACACGAAATAAATCTGCAAGATTAGTATGTTTATATGTCATAATGCGTAAAAAATGTATTCTATAAAATTGAATTTGTGAGATTTGTGTTAATAATGGTACGAATCCCGTAGATTTAAGCTTACGAGAGTCATGTATTGTTTTATAACATATAATCAGGCCCGACCATGAGCATGTCTATCAAGTTCTCTAGAACAGACTCCCAATCCCAAATATTGAATTATTATAGATTCAATCATTTTAATTTTTTATTTTAAAAATTTTATTCTCTCCTTTTTATATTTTTCTTATCACTCTTCGTTTCTTTTTCTTTTTTTCATTCTTTCTTTCTTAAAATATTTGAACACTACTCCAACAATCAAGATAATATAATAATATTATTTTTAATCAATATGTTAAAATAAAATTTAAAGAGTTGATTTTATAATTAGTACAAGGTCCCAATATCTAATGAAACTGGCCTGAATGTAATATGTACAAATACACACATACTGTTACAAGTTCAAGTTTGTGGGATTATGTTTGTGTGCTGTTTTATAAAATGTAAAATGTACAAACTCATGAATCTCACGAGTTTAAGTTCGTGAGATCGTATATCTATGAAAAAAAATAAAAAGTATATGAAAAGAAATATTACATTTTGTCTGTCCCCAAAATTATTAGTCATTTTGAGATGACAAATATTTTAAGAAAATATTTAGACTAAATATGTAGTGTGTATTGAATGAAATTTGAGTTGTGTCATAATTATAAATGTAAAAAAGATGTTAAAGAATAAAATTATGATTTCTCTCTTCTTCTTTTTTTTCTCGTTCAAAAAGAATGTTAATATTTCTATATATATTTGAAAAGGTATAGAAGAGAGCGTGAAAGAGATGCAGAATGAAGTCGCGTAAATACTGTCCGTTTGGATTAAAAAGGAACACACTTTTATGCAAAAGCAAGAGCTCTAATATCCTTTTCTCTCATCTCATCTCCTCCAACTTAACTAAGCTGTAAAGATATCATAACACCAAAAAAGAGAAAAATTAAAAAATTAGCTTTATTCCCATCATCTATGTTCGCGCATTTAATTTTGTCCAATGATGTCACCAAAGACATGCACAGTTTATTTTTAGACTATTACCAACAAAAAATATTCAATCTCAATACCCTCACTTATTTACCAAATATTATCAACTCGTTCCCACAATTTTAATTTTAAACCAACCTATCACCCGTACTAATATTCCAAAAGTCGCTAGGTGTTAGTCGGGCGGTGGAAGAGACTAGTACCTAAACTGCTACACAGAAGCTTAGACGGATCAAATTTTAATGCGCAATGCCCTGCCTGACACTTAGGCAGCCGCCTACATCGATTTTCAGAACACTGTCCATTACTTTAATATTACAGAATTTATTTGATCATTTCTACAAACAAAAA
This sequence comes from Leonotis leonurus, assembly GCA_026898415.1. NCBI lineage: Eukaryota > Viridiplantae > Streptophyta > Magnoliopsida > Lamiales > Lamiaceae > Leonotis > Leonotis leonurus. Next base: position 19,393 of record JAPKLX010000353.1, on the reverse strand, counting down.
ATAGTAAATATTCATCCGTCCAGCAAAATATTTTAGGTTTTGATTCAAAATAAGTTTTAATAATGTGTCTCGACTTTAAATTGGATTGTGTATAGTTAGTGGAGTTTAAGTCTCACATAATATATTGTTTTAAATTGAGTTATGTGTAGTGAGTCCATTTGCTTTATATAAAAAAGTTTCAAAACTAAACAATTTTCGTCGTGGACATTTCAAAATGACAAAACGTAAATCATTTTCGTGAATGGAGGGAGTACATTTTTATCATAGTAGCCTTATATCAGTCATGCTCGATTATAAGGTATTCTTCATATTCATCCTTTATGTCTATATTCTATTCAAATTAATTTTCAATTTTTATACTCTCTCCATCTTACTTATAACGATCATTTACTTTTTATATGAAAACTAAAAAACACTCAATAATTATGCATTACACGAAAATCAATGAACTGTGACATCACACATCGAATAAATAACGAATTTCAACACAGAATAAGTATGACATTCAATGGATTCTCTAGAAACATGGTTAACCATTTTTGGTAAAGCGAAGACGAACATCAAGTTTGCTAGTAAATTTAATGGGTCGTCATAGCGTAACGGGCTCCAACCCCATAGGCATGGGGTTACATGAACACCTCATATATTAATTTTTATTCAAAAAGAAAATTGGTTGTTATTATTGGCACATCCCAAAAAAAATGAATCGAAATTACCAGGAAGAGAATAAGTTATTTCAAATTAACCACTTCAATGTAGGGATGGAAACAGGCCGGATCTGGCTTGGTCTAGATCCAGATCCAGATCCGGAAATTTTAACTTTGGTCCAGATCCGTTGGATCTAAAAAAACTTGGTCCAGATCCGTGAGATCCGCGGATCCACAGATCTGTCCAGATCCATGAACTTAAATTTAAAAAATAAAATTCTAAATATTAATAATAATAACTTGATTAATCAACAATATCACCACAATGGATAAAAATAACACCACAATATAAAACTACAAAAATCCAAAATAAGTCACAATATTATAAGATTAGTGTTGCTAGCATCTATGTGCTAAGAAAATTTGTGATGAAACAGCCGCAACCAAAGTCACAGTCTAAATTCTTCAAGAAAATCTCCAATGCTAGAGCTACTTTCAACATCATCAACATCCTAAAGAAATAAAAAAGACTATCGATATTCGTATTAGGATATTATTGTATTTTCATTTCTTAATTATAAAAATAGATATAATATTACATATATATATAATTATAAAAAAATTATATTAAATAAACGGATCCACGGGTCGGATCTGGACCGGATCTGGGATGGATCTACTAAATTCCAGATCTGGATCCGTAATTTTTATTAGTGGTTTGGATCTGGTCCGGATCCGCCAGGTCCAAATTTTTAATGCTCCAGATCCGGACCGGATCCAAGGTCCACTGCCATCCCTACTTCAATGTCTATAAGTTGATGCAAATAAAGCATCATCAATAATAGTTAATTTACAACAATTTATAGATATCATCCGTGAAATTAAACAAAGCACACACGTGAGTGATTTAAACAAAACTATACTATAAAATCATTAGAGATGATTTGTTGTAAGAGTGTCTACTACTCCCTCCGTCCACCAAAATGATTTACGTTTTGCCATTTTGGGATGTCCACGAAAATGGTTTACATTTGAAACTTTCCTTTTATAGTAAGTGGACCCACCACATTCACTACACACAACTCAATTTAAAACAATACTTTAAGTGAGACTCAAACTCCACTAACCACTCACAACTAATTTAAAACTATATATGAAGTGGGACCCTAACTCCACTCACTACACATCCCCGTTAAAGTCAAAACACAATATTAAAACTCGTGTCGGGTCAAACCGTAAACCATTTTCATGGACGGAGGGAGTATTAAAATCTATTTGCTACTTTTTCATTTTCTAATCACCAGACATTTCACCTATAATTATTAAAACTCGTGTTGGTTATAGTACCATTGATGTTATGGGTGTCAACGAGTGACTTTTACCCAATTCGAAATCGGTAAATTGTTATTTTTCTAAATTTGAAACCGAAAAAATATTTATGGTTCTAGACCTGAAACCGAAAGCACTAATTTTAGAGTTGAATTGAAATCGTAACAAGTAAAATTGATCTGTTACACAATTTTCAAGCAAAATCAACAAAAAAATATTATGTTTTAAAATATGAAAAGTTTAAGTTTATAAGTGATGTATAAATATGTGTTTAATGGAGTATAATTTTAAAAAACTAAAAAAAATTGAAAGAAAATGACAGTGTAGGATTCGGACATGAACTGTACCAAATGGGTTGGATCGGATTGGGTTAGAGCCAGTCATGACCAGATCTAAACGGATCCGATTCTAGAGTCATAACCAGAACTCTTTGCTTAAGCAAATTCTAATGAACTCTTTTGTATGGTAGGCAAAAAATATGTTATGATAAGATTAAATTACTTATCAAATCATGTGTTTGGTAGAAAAAGTGATTAACACGTCGCGATCCACTATTAAACAATGGTCCCGTCTCAAAATAATTATTTTCCCCTACATTTTAATTTTACGGAATAATGAGATTAAAATAATCTTAATACACCTACAATTTTAATTTTATTATGTTATATTATATCTTAACTACCAAACATGCACTTAATATCATGGACACAGAGAATACACTTTGAAAACAAACATACGATACGCCACACAACATTCATGCCCAACATATATATGATCGCGTTCCTCCAAAGTGGCCTCAAATAGATTATTGCAACACCATATCATCTACTCCCTCCGTCCCATTATTTCCGTCTTGTTTCTTTTTCGCACGTAGATTAAGGCAAGTTAGTTTAGTGTTTTAATTATGTCATGCTATTACTTAATGATTCATAATAAATATATAAAATTAAATACAATAAAATAAAAAATTATAAATTAACGTAAATTTAGTTAAATTTAAATTTAAATGTGTGTAAGTGAATAACAGAATAAATAAATGAATCATTACAATAAAATCTAATCATTCCATTGAAATTTCAGCGGCAAAGTGTATCAAAGAGTGGATTTTTACAGTTTTTTTGGGAATTCAAATTTCCCACTAAACATTCAGTACTTAAACTAAAATATGAAGCGAGTACACTTCATTTCTAAACACAACAGTGTTGTTTCCTTACAAAAAACACAAAACCAACTGAAAAAGAAATGGTGAAGAAGAATTTAACAACAAAAGAGAGGAATACTATAGTTCAATTCCTGCTTGCAAACTCAAAAGATGGGAAGCCAAAAAGAGGGATCATCACAGAGGCTGCACAAAAATTTGATAGCAGCACAAGAAATGTCTCCAGACTGTGGGCAGCTGCAAAAGAACAAAGAGAAAAAGGTGAGATTGTTTTCCTTCAAAGCAATAAACCAAAGGCACCAAGAAGAAAAAGAGTAGAGATAGATATGACAGCTATTCAAGCCATAGATTTATTCCATAGGTCCACCATTGGAAAGCTTGCTAAAGGAATTTCATGCAGTAAGAGTACTGTGTGGAGATGGGTTAATAATGGCTTGATCAAAGCTCACACCTCATCAATTAAACCTGACCTCACAGCACCCAACAAATTACTTAGACTTTCATTTACCTTGGAAGCACTAGAATATGATAGGATAATGAACATCCTAAGGTTCAAGAACATGAATAACACAGTGCACATCGATGAAAAGTGGTTTTATATCACAAAAACAACTCACAGATTTTATCTCACCCCCGGAGAGGCTGAGCCACACAGGACATGTAAGAGCAAGAAGTTCATAACTAAGGTTATGTTCATGTGTGCAGTAAGTAGACCCGTGTTTGACCGTTTAGGGAATGTTGTGTTCGATGGAAAAATTGGTATATTTCCATTTACACAACAAGTTCTAGCAAAAAGGAAGTCAAAAAACAGGGCAGCAGGTACTCCGGAGACCAAACCAATCCCATCAATCACAAAAGATGTGATTAAGGCATGCTTGATCAATCAGGTATCCTTACTGATAAGTTTATTCACACGTTCCAGAATCAATCTAGTACATTTCAGCAATTAATAACACTTAATTTTCACAGATATTGCCTGCAATCAAATTGAAATGGCCAAGGGATGCAAGTAGGATCATATTTATACAACAAGATAATGCTATGCCTCATATCAAGGATTGTGATTCAGATTTTAGAAGGGCAGCCTCTACTGATGGATTCGACATACGAATAGTTCATCAACCCCCCAATTCACCGGACACGAATGTCAATGATTTGGGGTGGTTCAGAGCTATCCAAAGCATACAAATAGAGAAGACATGTTATAGCATAGACTCACTAGTGAATGCAGTGGTGTCTTCATTTGAAGAACTATCTCATATAACACTAAACAAGGTCTTTCTTAGTCTACAAGGTTGTATGATGGAGATAATGAAGGTCAAGGGGCAGAATTGCTACAAGATACCCCACATGAAGAAGGACAGCCTTATACGACAAGAAATGCTACCTATTGACTTACAAGTTCCAGAATGTTTGGTACGAGAGTGCTTGCTATACATGCAAGAGAATGGAAGAGTTAATGCAGTTCAAGGACTCATAGAAGGCTTAGGTATAACTGAACTAGGGGGACAGTAGGTTACCAAGGACAGAAAGCTGATTTTTTTGTCTGCATTTAGGTTAAATATGCAAAATTTGTTTGCATATTTGGATGAAATGCATTTTTTTTGTATGCACAGTGGGTTTAATATGCAATTCTAATCTGCATATTATGTTTATGTGCAGTTAATGTACGCATTTGGGGGTAAACATGCATTATCTTCAATGCATGTTTTGTGTAAATGCAACTTTTTGTAATGAATGTAGATTACCTCTTTTTTGTAGTGTATTTAATGAATGCAGCACATGAATCAAGTTGTCACAGGCATTTAATTACAGAACCCCCTCACAACCACATAAACCCCTCATTTAAAGAGTGCAACCTCTCATTCCAAACCACATGAATGCAGCACATGAATCAAGATGTCACAGAAACTAAATCCAAACCACATAAACTCAATTCCAAACCACATATAAGTACAACTGCACAGATGACCATCTCATAAACCAAACATCACATCAACCCAATCCATATACTGCACAGATGACCATCTCATAACTCATCGATGACATCACACACCATATAGGCAGAGCATCATAAACTGCACATATGACCATTTCATAACTCATAGATGACATCACACAACATATAGGCAGAACATCATCTTATCATCTCAAGACATAACCCTCATCTCCAACACAGTTTCTCCATAAGCATAAATCGTAAATACCACATGCATAAAGGGCAAACAACAGGGAAAGATATCACATAATCGTGCAGAACCCAAGATCCAGAGGATCATCAATCGATGACACTCTCAGCTCCACAAAACCCAGCTCCAACCTCCGGTGCAGCGGTGCTTGTAACCTCCGGCTCCTCTCCGAAAGATCCATAGATTCCATCACTCAAGACCATTGTGTCTTCTATAACTAGGGTTTTATCATAAGAACAACCGAGAGATGTACAATCAGATGTTTCTATCGGTGAATCAGAAGGAATATATGGATAGAAGAATGTTTCTGGAGTAGGAGATGGAAGTGTATCTATGAAGCCGAATTTGTGGTGCCCTAATTTAGGGTTTCGGTTTGGGGGAAGCTGCACCGCCACAAACGCAGAGAGAGCGGCTGAGGGAGAAAGACTTGGTTGGATCGAAGAGAGTGAAGCCATTTTCAGTAAAGTGGCGACGATTAGGGTTTTTAGGAGTGGGTTACGCGAAGCGGCGGAGAAGACGAAGTCTCGAGCGAGAGAGACTTCGAGAATGTGAAACACAGCAAGAGAGAATGAGGCGATAATGACACTATAGCAATAAGAGAGAATGAGGCGATAAAATGCTTAAGTGGGCTTAGGGTTAAGTCAGATTATGGGCTTCATTAGCTAAGCCCTAATTAAATAATTAACAACTAACTAATACAATTAACTCCCCTTATTATTTCCAAAAATGGAAACCAGCCGGAAATAACGGGACAGCCCAAAATGGAAAGCAAGTCGGAAATAATGGGACGGAGAGAGTAATAAAAAAAAAGGTAGATTATTGTAACACCATATCATCTAATATCTAGGAAGCAGCAGCACAACACAGTACGGTGAAAGACCAAACAATAACCATTTTTTTCAAACATTCATATCACAATTATGCACAGATATAAATTGTGAACCTAGGAAAACGGCCAAAAAGTCCTTAAATGATTCTGACTTTAAATCAATCTTATTATATATTTTTGGGTTTTGGTTTACATGTTGCGGTAATTCATATCATTTTAATATTCTCATAAATTAGTCCAACATATTTTTCTAATACTTAACGATTATTCAATTTATTCTCAATGCGACCTAGCACGATTTTCAAACATATATAGATGGAAAATATTCAGTTGTAGCGCTTGCATTCGTCGAATAAAACACTAACGATTGAATAGAAGGGGAATGAAATGATCATTCCTCCCGCTAGAAGTGTTCACTGTTACGGATACGATTCGAATCGTAATTTAATTATCGATTCATGATTCCATTATTTCAAAAATATAATTGAACCGTGGTTATAACGGTTCATGGTTCGAAATTAGAACCGTCCATGGCGATTCCGATTTCGAGCTGACGTTTTCGATTCTAAACTGTCTGTTCTTTTACAATCATCTTTAAATGTGTCATTTTACACTAATTTATAAATCAAAATGTAATTTTATTAGTTATAAACCATAATTCTCTATAATATAAAAGATAATATTGAAATTGAATTAGTAATAGAGAAAACTATTAAAATAAATATTGAAAAACCAAGGGTTCATAGTTCCGAACATTTGGAACCGTTGCGAATGGTTACGGTTCAATTGCAGTCCAGTTCCGACAGTTACAATTCTTTTGAACACTTCTACCTCCCGCCATTCCATTCATTATTTCATTTTATAATTCATAATCGACATTATTAAGTCATTTTAGATTATTTTTTTTATAATTTTTTAGGACAAAATTAAATTAAAAAAATTATATGTTTTATTTTTAATAATTATATAATATTTTATTTTTATAGACATTTTTTAATAATTATTTCAAATATTTGACTAACCAAACTGATATCAAATAATTAAAATTCCTAGTGGATGGATTGCGGATAATATATTTCACCCAAAATGAATACGGATAACCACAAATTATCCACCTACTTGCAATTTAAAAATATCATTTATAATAACATAAAAAATCTAATTCATTCCTACACTTTATTCTTGTACGTGTACATAGCAAATGAATCACGATTTCCATTCAATTCCTACTGTTCCATTTCACCTTTTATAAATGAACACTTGCCACCAATTTTATCATGAAAAAGCTTAAAAACCCAAAATGTGAGGCGCAACAGAATCAAGAAAAGAGGAGGGCATGATTTAAGTTGTGGAATTCATTGTAATTTGTAAAAGTCTGCATTCTCTATAAGGAAATTACATCGAAACTACTTTCAAAACTTTGCGCTGTTCAATATTTAGAGAAACATTATGCAACCGTGTAATATAGGAGAAAGCGGGAGAGTAAAATTAAGTGAAAGCGGCTACACTACGATTAGTTATAACGACTGCATACTACACAGGAGATTTTACTTGCTTTCACCAACGGGAAGATATACGCCCTCTGCTGCTAACCAAATGTTATCAGGTCGCTTTTCGCGAACACCGCAAACCTGAAAGAATCGCAGTGGCCATTACGGACTTTTTAGTGATGTTTGATGCATGATCAATTCCAGTTTTATAACTTTATTCAACCTTTTACATTCTTACCTCTTGCTGACCCCCAGCTATGCGTTGGTATTTCTTGTCATGACTATGAAGGTAGCCACCAGTATCTACATGCCGAAGCCTTACCCTTTGATCTTGCCTCCAAGTCTTTCCACTTCCCTCAATTTCAACACTGAATCCCATAATATGGACTATGAATGTCAGTTTTTTGAAAACCTAATGATATGATACACAAGATTCTTTAAGCCCAATGTCTCACCTCCAATGATCCCCTGTGTCAGACTCGCCATCACTGCCAAAGCAACTCACCTGTATATATATTTTTTCCATCAAATATTTAGGTTTTGGACAAAATTTGAATATGAACGCGAATAATACGACCCAAAAACAATTATCAAACACGATGAAGCTATACATATTTAACAATTGAAGACATTAGACATCTCACATAATAATACCTTTTTATGTGAAACTCAGCATTTCTCATGCTGCAGCGTACAACCTAGGGGATATAATTTTTAAGAATAAAAACGAGACATACAGGACATTATCCACGATCTAGGTTGATAAGTCAGATCCGTTAGTAACTTTACCAAATAAAATATTCTGAGAAGGCAACAAGAATCTTAAGACTGTCCTTTAGTAATCTAGTGGGATCTATAAGCACCTTACTTTTTATTACAGCTGAGTTACACAAGGGAAAGCAAATAAAATATAATTTACCCATTGATAAAGTGCATCTGAGAAAATAGATAGCGATATAGTATTAAGGCGAATTGAATACCAACTGCAGAACATAATGAACATAGAAATACAAGCTCCATGTCTAGATTAAAGTGCCACAAGAAGATACACTGCATGTTTAGTACTTGTAGGAGCTGACTTATGTACCAGATGTTAGCTTCTCTGAGCATGCACTTTATGCTATTCTCAAGCAATGTTACATAAATCAACTTTTGGAAGTTCAGATTATTCACTCAGAAAACTGTAGCTAACCTTAACTTAAAGACTGAACAAAATCTTCAAAGTATATTACTTCCTCTGTCCACCAAGTTTCTTCCCACATTTTCTTTTTCGTCCGTCCACCAAGTTTCTTCCCACTTTCTTTATATTTTTGGCAACCCCTCTATTTTACTCACTCTTATTTAATGTGGGTCTCATTCTCCACTCACAATACCTTACACATCATCATCTAACTTTTGTGGGACCCATTCTCCACTCACTACACTTTACTATAATTTTACCCTTTACCAACCAAGTCAACTCATTTTATTAAAATCCGTGTCGGGTCAAAATGGGAAGATCTTTGGTGGACGGAGGGAGTATGATGTAATTTAGGAATATTTATGTGAACAACACCAAACTCGCAAGAAAAATAAAGTTTCAAACTCAACCAACAGCTACCATTAATGAAAGAGTGAATAGTTGTTTACAAAAGTTTCTCTCAATAAATTAGAAAAATGATGCCAAATTATCAGGTCGCATTGTATGGAAGAATTTGAAGAAATATGTCAAATCTATAAATTATAATAGCAAATACATTTGGAATTTATCTCTCATTTTGAACTAATTTGTCGAATTTGAAATCATTTAATATCAAATCCTTGAATTAAACCCTCAATCCAAATGCAACATTAAATTGGTAATGAAAGCTAAACCTTGATAATGCATCCTTCAATTTTGCTAAATTAACAAACAGGTTTCATGATTCTATAGCAGAAAAATAATTGAGTAGCAATGGTCACCATTACGGCATTACTCTACCAGAATACTGGAGCTTAGCACAATGAATAGAAAAGTGGAAGGATAAATATTTTCAGTATTACAACCAGAAAAGCACACAGAAATAATAGATATACAAACACTTTTGATGAAAAAGGAAAGGGTCCTAACTCCTAAGCACTCATGAACTGACCTCCATATTGCCTGAGATAGGGGAGGCGTGCAAGTGGCTGTGCAGCCACTTCCTCGTTTTCATATGTTGTAACCTAATAAGGCTTCCAGTTTTGATTGAGTCTCCTTGCTTTGCCTGTGAATCTTGTATAGGCCTGACAATCTGCAAAATAAGAACTTATATTTAAATTTCAGGAGTCCAGGAGCAGAATGAATAGATCAGATATATAAAGGAACTACAAATGCATCAGAAGAATTATGATCAAGTATTCACTATTCACATACCCAGTAGCTATTGGAATCATCGACATTAGGAAAACCAGTAACAGACTGCTGCCCGCTGCCAGAGCCGTAAGGAACGTCATGTGAGTGTAGCCTGAATTTCGTCCTCTCGTGCATCAGCTTGATAACCGAACCATATGTGATCTATAAAATATTTGAGAAATCAATGTGGTATGGTGACAATTAGTGCACAAAGCATACAAACATTGTTACATAACTGCATCCAGTTTTATTAATTACTTCAGCTACTCCTCGCGTCTGCAAAAGCTAATGTACGGACACAAAAGCAGCCAAATTAACTTTCTCAACTTTCAAACTGCAGTTAAGTCCAAATACTTTCCTTAGTTTCTTCCCTAGAAAAACCATAAAAATTTTCTTGTTCTACATACAATTCATTTTTTTATTGGTTTTTAGCAACCAACAAACCATACGTATCGAACGCTATTCATACTAAAATCAAAATTGAAACATGTTCTCAGGAACCAAATAATGAGTATCAGAAACTTACCTAAAATTTCAAGCAAGACAATTCTCACAAAAGAAGATACTCAAGAACTTCACATCAAGTCAAAGTTCATAAAGTTAGGCGATCTCACCTGATAATCTAATATTCATCTAACAACCGGAGATCGTAGGGCTTCAATAAGATTAAGAAATCTAAACAACCATCTTATTCAAGCTCTTCGAATTACAATTACAAAATTTCACGATAAACAACACCTGAACCTAGCCGATCACACAGCCAGCATTATATCAACTCATCCAGAAATCTCCTTTCTAGCTCACACGCGCTGTACGAAAAAAAATTAAAAGGGAGAATTACGACTTGCCTGAACGCCTTCGGAGGCAGCGGAAACCGGAGTGGAGACATAATCGGAGTCGAGCGTCAGAAGCAGGAATATCGCAAGACCGAAGAAGGAAACGGCCATGACTAGCAACACGACTATGAACCAAGTCTTCTGCCAAAACGGTAGGCTCAGATCCGAAGCGGACGAGCGCCCGACGGACTCCCGGTAGACTATTCGGGTCGAACCCGACGAGGAGGCGGCGGAGAGGGCGGATGCAGGTGCGGATTTCCTGCGGGTGAGGTTGCTGTGCTGCTGCTGCGGCGGATCAGGGGGAGCCACGGTTGGAGCTTCAATGTGGTGCCGGAGCTCCGGCGAAAAGAATTTATATTGAGAGTACAGTTAGTGTTTCGGCGTGGATCCGGATTTTAATTGATTCGAGTGGGGATTGGAGTTTTGGGCTCGCCACGTGTGACTGACGAAGACTGCCAATTAAATTGTTCCGCGTGGAATTATATTGACGTGGGATGATGCAATTGGATGCTGGGATTTGCATTATTTAATTTACCATTTTTTGCCACTTTTAATAAGACGACGGTAAAATACTCCCTCCGTCCCACTAAATTAGACCCATTTGAAAAGTAGATGAGTGTATTATTTTAATACAAATGAGTCTAATTTAGTGGGACAGAGGGAGTACATAATTTCTTTTAGCAAGACTACTAATAAAGATATGAATAAACGGATACATACATGTACAAAAAATTGATAATAAAGTGATATGAATAAAAGGATGCATACATGTACAGAACATTGATATATTGATATCCATGAGTTGTTGGATAAATCACATAAAATTATTTGGTCCGAAGTTAATTGGACGCAAAGTGAAGATTTGGTGGCGACAAAGGAGGAGATGTGAGCACCATATAAGACAATAATATTTACACCTTATCATGATTAATTTTTCTTTCGTCTGGTAAATAACTTTTTTGTTTAGTAATTTCTACTTATTAATTTACTTTAGATGGAAATTGTCGAACATTAAACTAAAATCTAAAATAATCACTTTAATAAATAACTAATAAAAATTTTTCACTTAAAAATAAAAGGTATAAATACTCATTTAGATAAGTAATGTTCTCTCTGTCCATGAAAATGATTTACACTTTGACCCGCACAAGTTTTAATAATGTATATTGACTTTAATAAGAATGTGTAGTTAGTGGAGTTTGGGTCCCACTTGATATATTGTTTTAAATTGGATTGTGTGTAGTTAGTGGTGGGGTCCATTTCCTATAAATGAAAGGTTTCGAATGTAAACCATTTTTGTGAACGTCCCAAAATGGCAAAATGTAAACCATTTTGATGGACGGACGGGATAGTATTTGTAAGGGAAAATATAATTATAATTTTTATCATATGTATAATATCATTATCTTTCATTTTATTTTAGCATTAGACATGTATTGTTGTAATTAAGGTTGTCAAAATTATGAGACCGAACTTTATAAATTTTTAAATATGTCCTAACTTAATCAAAAAAAAAATTTGAACTTATAAATATAATACTCAATCTGACCCTTTATTAAAAATGTTGTTTTAACATATTCTTTTACAATATAAATAAATAACGGATCTTAATATATATATGATTCATAATATTATGCTATATATTTTGATTTATATAAGAATTAATCTATATGTAGGAAATAAGAAAATATCTCAACAATTCATTTTAATAAATCAAGGATTGTGATATTTTTATAAATGAACTAATATATATGTATATATAACTTCCGTCCCACTAAATATGTCATGTTTTGATCAAAATTGTGAGAATTTTTTGGTCAAAACATGACAAATTTAGTGTGACAGAGGAAGTATATATTATCCTCATAATATGAAATATATTTATATATTTCATTCAATTAATATTAACCATTAATTCTAGATAGATAGAGGAGATATCCTTTTCATTTTCATACATAATTTCTTTTTAATATGAATTTAATCTATATCTATATATATATATATTAATTATATCTTAATTTAAAAAATAAATAAATTAATAAAATAATAAATATAAATTTATAAAATAAAATTAAAGAAAATTAACTATTGATAATATGAAAAAATAGAGAAATATAAATATCAATATATTTCTATATAGTTTTTTTTATTTATTTATACTGTCATAACTCGTTAATATTACAATTATATTTATATATCATATATCAAATTAATTCTTGTAGTAACTTTTACTTAAAGTTGCATATTCACATATTTTTACTAACGAAATATAATGTTTTTTTCAAATAAAACAGAATTAACAAAAAAATTATAGTTATTTTTTATATTTTTTATAGGTAAAATCAGAATTGTGTGTAGCAATAATATTTGTTTTTGTTTATAATGTAATTATTTATGTAAAATTTTATTTTAATTATACATTAGCAAGATATATATCATGCCGCGCTAGAGTGCGAGTTACAATGCTAGTCATCATTAAAATTGAAATCAAATTTGATATTTCCTATTATATATATAGTGTAGATTTTATTATAGTTATTGCGTGACAACATATTTTAATATATTAAATTATGATTAAATTAATTATCAAAACATATATAATATTCTTATATCTTTATTTATATATTTTTCATATATCATATATCATATATCTATTACTAATTAAATATTATTTTATCTTAATAATAATAATATATATATATATATATATATTCTAATTTTATATAATATATGTATTAATAAAATAAAATGCATTTTTCATACAATAAATACAAAATTTAATAATAACAATAGAAGAAAAGGAAAAGTGATAAATATAAATATAAATTACACGTATCATACCATAAAAATTATATACTTCATCCGTCTGATTTATATTGGCCTCAACTTTTGGGCACACAGTTTAAAAAACCACTATATTACTCCTCTTTAATTCTAAACACCCACATATTTAATTCCTAATAAATGTCAACTACTTTTTGACTTTGATTATTTAATTTGTGAATAATCTCAACTACTCCTCCCTTTTGTATTGGATTAATTTATTTTTATCTATCTTTTTTATTTCAATATTTAAATTTAATTAATGTCCAACAAATGAATTCTTTAACTTAAAAAATTGGCTTCGTTTTTAGAAGTTTCAGAAATTTAAAGGGCTACATAAATGAATTCTTCAACTTAAAAAATTGGAGGGAACATCAATTATTGAAATTTAAATCAATACATGAATTAAAAAAAAGAAGAAAGTGAAGCAGATTTTTAAAAACATGGCGACAGATTCAAAAATCATTGAAAACATCTCAATTGTCTTCTACAATGGCGCCACATACTTATATCCAATTATAAACAGAGTATCAATTCAACACCTAAACTTCATCTCCCAAAACCTTCTAAATTCCAAAAAACAAAATTTACAGTTATGAAACAAAGAAATGATTTAACCATCTCTGAAAAACACACTATGATCCAATTCCTTAGTGAATGCAGCACAAATGGAAGGCTTGAAAAGGGGAGGAGGGCAACTGCAGTCATCAAGTTCTCGAGCTCCAGCAGGACTGTTACTCGCATTTGGGCTGAAGCAAGGAAACAAATTGAGAGTGGTAAACAATTAACACTATCATATGGAAAAACAAATCCAAGAGCAAAGATAATGCATATTGATTTGGAGTTCATATCAAATTTAGAGATGAGGAAAAGATCAGGCATAAGAAAGCTAGCACAAGAAGTTGGCTGCTCTAAATCAACAGTGAGAATGTGGATAAAAAAAGGTCTGATCAAAGCACACACCAATGCAATAAAACTAGACCTCACTGCTCCTAACAGTTAAGATTTAGCCTTGAAACTTTAGAAGTAGATAGGATAATGAACATATTGAGGTTTAAGAGCATGCAAAACATAGTTCACATCGATGAGAAGTGATTCTATATGACTAAAGGCATGCACAGATTCTACATCACCCCCCAGAGAGCAGGAGTAATAATTATATATATATATATATATATTATAATTCTTGTCAAATTTTTAATTTAAAATGTGTATTGCAAATATTTTCACTAACAGAACAAAATAATTTTAGAGGGAATATTATAAAAGAGAAATTATTTATTTGATTTATACTTAAAAAAATTAATTTACTATATATATATTATATTTGCCATTAAAATTGAAATTATTTACAATATTATTAATAAAATTGAAATCAAAGTAAATATGTTATGTTTTATATATATATATATATATAAATATAGATTTTCTGTTGAATATTAAATTATTAAATAAGAATGATAAATGAGAATTGTATTGATTTTGTAAAAATTAATTATTTATTTAAAATTGATTATTATTTTAAAATAACATTTATTTTTAAACAAATGATTCGTGGTTCAAATATTAGTGGCTGATTAATGTAAAATATTCTATTGAAATGTGCTTTGTTATTGATAAATTTAATAATTAAATTATATCAAACTTGATTAATATTATTAGTATAATTTCGTTGATTAAAAATCCATATTAAAGCTCGAATTTAATTACATGTAAAATAGGACAGTTAATGGCACACGTTTTTTGGTTGACTTTAGAATTAAATGTTTAGAGACGATTGCCATTGAAATTGAAAATATTTATAAAATTATCATTCAAATTAAAATGCTTCATGTTATATATATATATATATATATATATATATATATAGATAGATAGATAGATATAAGAAAATTAATCATATGCCCATACATTTCGTTATATGAAAATGCTCTCATATTATCATATAATGTAAATTTATTTGTTTTCGATATGAGAAAATTAATCATATGCCCATACATTTTGTTTTACAAAATAATTTGAATTACAATAGCATATGAAAATGCTCTCATGTTATCATATAATGTAAATTTATTTGTTTTCTTTTAATTTTAAGTACACTCTTTTATCTTTATTTTATAAAAATGGATAATTTTACTCATAAGCTCTTACATTGACGTAACTATCAGTATAAAGCTAATAATGAAATATTCTATGTTGACACTTTTGTTGTCATCCACATCATTTGAAGACACTAGATCGTGATCGTAATCATGTGATTGTTTTGGATTTATGAGGTCTTTCTCTGTTCAATGCACAAGAACATTGCGAATCAGTGTAATGAGTGACACCACCAATATATTGCTTTCCTTTTTGATTGCATATATTATTTGATAGTCATTTTGTTCCACAAACAACCAACGTCTCTTCAAGAAAATTTTCATTCTTCTACAGTCACTCATGTTTCTCGTTTAAATAAATAAATAAGATGAAAATTCATCATCGTTCACTTGCTCTTAAATCTCTTGTACTAGACAGATTTGACCTACTGATATGTATACAGAAATCTCGTTCACACCCATGTAATATGATCTCTCTCAATGACCATTATGACATGTTAGGAACTTTTTTGATGTTGCTAAACCTGTTAGTTTGGTTTTGATGATGCTTGCGAAATCATTATAGTGTTGAGATGTTTGATTCATTCTGTGTGCGTATTCATTGTTATGTGATGCTTAAGATTTATTGTTTTAGTGTCTAGCATAGTTAGACTTTGCAAAAGACTAAGTGTAAAAAGCACATATCGATGAAAGACAAATCGTGTCTATAGGTAGTCTTATGTGTTCTTCATAGCATATCAACTAACATATAAAGATAAGTTAATGATATAATAACCTAGTCTATAGAGCTTGATCTTATTTAGTTCATGTATTAGAGCATATCATCAATATGTAAGGAGATCGTGAGTCACGATATGTGCCATCGGATCATACTGTTGTAAAAGATTAAGTAAAAATGTAAAGACATAACATGGGTAACGTTCTGTCCATATGACTTAATATGTGTTATGTCTAGACTTAGCTTTAGGAGCATTCACAGTACAAAAGCATGGATGGAGAGAACATATGACCAACACAGAATGTGGTGATGTAGAACAACTCACTACCCATAAGACAATGCTACTTCACAGAAACTCAGAGGATAGAACGAGGACATAACGAAGACAGAAGAGCAGAACATGATTTCAACAAAACTCAGATGATCACAAATCGAGAGACATATCAAGAAGTAGAACGAGAGTATCAATCTATATCTAACAGATTGATCAACAGAACGTTAAGAGACAACTCAAGGTTTATCAAAGACGTTCTGTCTACCAACATAACATCACACGAGCTGCTCAACACATAATGGAGGAAGCTACAGATCTACCTAAATGGATCACAGCTAACTTGTCCATGCCACGTCAGATGACACGTAGGACATACTCCAATGACTAGATGTACAGTCAGCAACCAACGGTCAAAAGAGCATTTAATGCTATCTGCAAAAGCTGCAAAGACTCTCAACGGCTAGAATTCAAATTAGCCTATACATACTTTAGTCAACTTTGTGTATTCAAGAGCTTCAACATTCAATAACTCTCTCCAGCCTTTAAAAAGATATCCAACACTAGATTTACATATCCATAAGTGTTGTAATTTAGAGATAGTTAAACACCTACCTTGAGTAACCCAGAGAACTTACAATAGCTTAGATTTTTCATAGCCATAGTTCTAGTATCCTTCATAGCCCCAAAGCCTTGAAGGAAATCTGAATATTAACCCGAACCTGATCTCGTACTCAGCGAGTTTAAATAAACGAGTTGTAATCTCTTCCTCAACGAGTATAAATAACCGAGAGTGAGCTCGTACTCAATGAGGATAAACAAGTGAGGAATCCAAGGTTAAGGGATTCATCGATCTAGCTTTATCGATCGTGGACGTAGTGGAGTTTCCCGAACCATGTCAAATACCATGTCTGTCTTATTTGATTCCGACTATTCGTGTGCAGGGGAGAGACCACAACCTTTTGGTGAGATTTATCGAGATAAATACGCAGTCCATGAGAAACAATCTGTATGAAAAGAAGATCCTTGATTGGTTTGATCACAAGAAGAAGCGGCAGAAGGGGCATCGCAACGCCTAAGTTCTTGAGGATGTATGGTTTTGAATCTTTAGATTGAATGTATAATTTGTTTCTTTCTTTCTTACTTGTTCTATTTCTTTCTCTTTGATTAGTACTCTCTTGTCTCAATATTTCTATCCTGCTTTGACTAAAATTTTGAGAAGGCTTTTGTTATAGTAGGTTATAAATAGGTGGATTGAGAGAGCTCATGTTAATTAAAGAGTTGTTTGTGTGTCAAACTTGCATATTTTGTATTGTCTTAATTGAATGTATTTATTGAGCTAAATTTTATTCCTGACAAACGCACGTTTTCGACTCCACATAGCCAATCACCCAGAACACTTCTTTCTAGCGTTAAAAGATCGTGATTTCTAAGGTTGGTTTAATTAACATTTCTAATAGGGCTTGACCCTGTAATCAACGATTTCGTAGGGCCAACTAAGCTGTGACATACTTGGCCTTAGTGGTACTTGGGGCTGGTTAAGTTGAACTTTGAGATGGCGCCTACTTTTTTCGATGTTCATAGGGTTTGAACCTACAACACTTACCATATGAAATTTGTGTCCACGCAGTAATTCTTATTCTCAAGCTATACGTTGTTCTAGTTGTAAACATGAAATTGAACTACAACATGAGATTTTGAATCTCGCGTGTAGGGGTCTAAACTAATAAAGCCACTCATTAACTATTTGAAGATCGCTTTAAAAAAAATTCGTTTGAAAATTCGTTCATTTTCTAAACGAGCCGAGCTCGAGCCCAAATCGAACTCGTTTAGATTTTCAAGTCGAGCTTGAAATTAATCACAAAGGGGTTTTAAGGGATCCCACTCATCGAAAATCTAGGCTTGTGAACGCCGGTGAGTACCTTGAGAGACGGTATGGAGACTGGGTGCTGCCGATCTTCTACATTTGGGGAGTTAGGCTCCTCGCGGCCGGGTAAAGCAGCACGATCAGGGGCACCTACGCCGGGCAGTTAATCATGGGTGGATTTCTTGATCTCTCCATCAAGAAGTGGCTGAGATCGGTGATCACGAGGAGTTGTGCTATCTTGCCTACTATTGTTGTGACGATTGTGTTTAATAGATCAGAGGAGATTTTCAATAAACTTAACGAGTGGCCCAATGTGCTTCAAGCTTTGCAGATTCCCTTTGTTGTGATTCCTCTTCTCCATTTGGTCACCGATGAGCATATTGATACCCCATATTTTAATTCGAAAGAATTATCGAGTTTTATTTATTAAATAGATAAAAGCCAATGAATGTTTGAGTACAATAAAAATCCCTATTTGCACTATATCGATTAAATACATGTAGTATTACATATAAGTATCCATTCTACCAACTTATGGCTATATCTATTCAAGAACTTATAAATTCTTCTCGTGCCTTTTAATGCAGCCGCATCGCTCTCCTTGTGGCCTTTCCCCACCCACACCATAATCTTTTTATCTCTGCCATCTCTTTCTTCTCTTCGCTCTCTCCTTCAACAAGAGCTCTCGGTGCTTCTCCTTCTCCTATCTTAGAGGCCTCCGTTCTTCCTCTGCCTCTCCGGTGGTTCGCTCTTCTCCTTCCGGCGTCGTCACGCTGCTGCACT
>JAPKLX010000342.1:211027-238107 GCA_026898415.1 Leonotis leonurus | reverse complement strand
CCATCCTGTGAAGAACACAAAAACACACATGTTAGGTTCAACAAAAAATAACAACAGAATAAGATACCTAACAGATTCTCTAGACTAGAATTAGCTAATGAATAGGAAACAAAATATACTTGTAATTCATTACAAGTGGTTGAGTAGCTCGTTCTCAAGATCAGCCCGCTGCTCTATACTACCAACAGATCGTTTTCTACTCATTACTAGTGGATGAGCAGCTCGTCTCAATTGCAAATTGCAGCCTGCTGTATCTATATACAACAGATCGTTTTATTTCAAAAACGAACTGGTCATTACACTCAAAATAGAGAACCAAAGAGATGGAGGTACAGCTCGATAGACAGCGAACTGTCATTACATCAAGATCAAGCTGCACCTCACGATAACTACGGTGGACTGCCGACATACATAAATTTGTCACAAGTCAACCACTATGTGTATTGTCACATCAACAACATACTTTAAGGAATGAAGTACGAGAATATCAATTTCCAGTACGGCGAATCATTTCGGGTATGGCAATACATTGGGAAATCATGTGAAAGGTGGAACAAGACTCTCATTTGGCGGCGCGTGTCTCAACAACACTGCCATGCATTTAATGCAGCCATTAATGCGATGAAGAAGGATGTCTTCGTCTCCAACGGATAGTTTCTGCAAAGGACCTATAAATACCACCTTCACCTCTAGAAAGAAGTACGAGAATTCAAGCTATTATTATGCTATTACTCTGCTAAAATCTTCAAGCTCTCAACGTTCAAAACACTTCCACCCGTCAAGAATTCTCTGTCGTGTTTTACAGTTGTTGAAGGTTACTTTCTGGAAAATTTATTTATACAAAACCCCAAGTTAGGATCTAGATTTGATCCGGTTGTAATCTAAGGTTGTAGCGTTCAATCTTAGTAAGAAGGTTTGTAATCACAAGAACTTATCTAGATTTGATAATTCTTGTGGCTCGTACTCAATGAGTAAAAAGAAAGGAGAAACCTAGATTTGATCGAGCCGTGGACGTAGGGACAGTTTATCCCGAACCACGTTAACTGCTTGTGTTCTTTATTTCTTATTTACTTCATCATCATCTTCTTCATATTCTTGCATTTAAATCTTGGTTGATAATCTCTTCAAGAAAGAAAACATTTTTCACATTAAAAAGAGCATTAACCACCATATTCCGCACACAACTTTAATCAAGTTTAAATCTGTATTTATTTTTCTTGATTATTGTTTCTCACACATAAGGTCTTATTTGAGTAAGATTAAATCTTCCTGACAAAAAGATTTATTTTACTACCCTAAGCTATCTTATTTATTAAGTGTGCTTAAACCTTATACCTCAGTTTAGAACAAGAAAACCCTAAAAGTTTGAATTGGTGTATCCCCCCCCCCCCCATACACCAATCTAGCTCTTTCGGGACCAATAAGTGGTATCAGAGCAGTGGTTCATTTTGACCATTGTTTCTATTTCACAGGAGATCATCTCTATGTGGTCATCTTGAATAGATCTTGAAAACATTTTCACAACATATTACACTTGCATTTATCTAATCATCTACTTTTGAGTTATGGAAGGACAGATGATACGTGCGTGTGAGGATTTCTCCATTGCAGGGTATGATGACTGGAGCTTTAGAATCGAGATGTGTTTACGTGCACAACACATCAAAATGTGGAAGGTCATTACTGATGGACCCATCAAAATAATGAATAAGGGAAGTGCTGAAATAAAAGATGGAACTGGTCCAACCCCTTCATTGGTCATAGTTGAAAAGGAGAAGACAATCGATGAATATACTGCAGAAGAGAGAAAAGAAGCTGGACTTGATGATTTTTCCAAAGGACTAATTTCAAGCACTGTGAGAGGCATATACTTGGCCAAAATTAGACATCTCCAAACAGCTAAAGAGATGTGGGATGTGCTCAAAGAAATCAGCCTTGGATCAGACATCATTCAAGAAAACAAGATGTCTATCGCTTGTAATAAATTTGAAGAATTCAAGATGAAGTCTTGAGAGACAATAGCGCAAATGAAGAACAGATTCACAGAAGTTCTGATTGAGATAACCATGATTGACAAAAATAAGTATTCTCAACGAGAGAAAAACTTGAAAGTAATCCGAGCTCTACCTGCTACTTGGGAAATTTACTCAGCCATGCATCCCATGATGCCAGAGTTCAACTCTCTCACCACCGACTCATTATTTGATTTACTTACTGGAAATGAGTACGAGATCAATCATATTCATGGTATATCTAATCTTTCTTTTAGTAAACCATCTTCTGCAAGGAACCATGATAAAGAAACAGCCTTCAAGGCAAAGATGAAAAACAAAGAAGCTGCAAAACAAACTCCAACTATTATTGTCAAGGAATCATCAAGCTCTGATGATGAGAACTACCCTTCAAAGAACTATTTCGAGGAGTACTCACTCATGGCTCAAAGATTCCAATGAATGGAGGTGAGAGCCAACAAATACAAAAGGCTCTACAAAGAAAACAACAAAAAAAAATTCTAAGGAAAAGATCGATCTGGTGATCAACCTACTCGAAGGAACGAGGTAAAATCAACCTCACATGTTAAAGCTGACCTCTCTGAATATTCTTGCTTTAAATGTGGCAGGAAGGGACATTTCAAAATAGATTGTCCAGACATATCAAAAGCTGCGAGAGATGAGTTTCGTGCCAAAAGAGACAAGAAGCTAAATAAGCAAAGAAAAGCGATGTTGGCCGAAGAGCAATCATCTCCAAGCCACCTGTCAAACAGCTCATCTGAAAATGATGAAGCATTCATAGCTGATGAAGATGAAGGAGAATGGGATGAGTATCTAATGGGACACGACCATGGACTTGACAGTCAGGAGGTAAATTGTAAAAATTCCAATTCTTCTAATCAATCAAAATGTAATTCTGATGATGAAGAAGAAGGTGAAGACGATTTGTCTATCGATGATTTTACCAAACTCATGGAAGACCATGCAAGATTGAACAAAATGTTCAAACATGCCATAAAAGAAAATGGAAGAATGGCGAATACCATTCAGGAAATGAAGAAAATCAGGAACGCATTCAATGATAGGGAAAATGCATTACTAAAGCAACTCAAGACAAGAGTGAAGAAAACTACTCATTAAATGCCAAGGTTTCTGATCTCATTGATCGAGAAGCCTCTGCTCAACGTAAAGTCGATGATTTAAGCGCCATGCTAAATCACTCGATACACAAAAAGGAGGATCGAATTCAACTCATCAACGACATGCAAAGAAGAGCTGCTGATCGTACTGGACTTGGATTTGACGGAGTTGACAAAGGACCACCACCACCAAAAGGGAAATTTGTCAAAAAAAAGGGAAAAGATAAAATAGTGAATCTTAACAACAATGCGAGATAGCCACAAGCTATCTTAATCAAGGATCAAGACCAGCGACAACAAAAATTCACCACTCAAGGGATTGGATTTCAACAAAGAAAACAGCCAGCTCAAAGGATTAATCAAACTGCTCAATAGTTCAATCATCAGCGAGCTCCTCAATTGTTCAACCAGAGAAAACCATCTGCTCCTTTCAAACCATCTACTCCTAAGAAACAAGCTGTGTCTAATCAACCACCTGCCAAGAAGAAAGTTGTGTATATTGACTTTAGTGGCAAACAAATCAGACCTTCACAGAATGTCACTATTATTAGACAGATTTGGGTTCCAAAAGGAACTTGGTCCACTAACAAAGCACCCTCATTCAGTAGGGTAGCTAAATAAGCTTTCATTGCATGATAGGAGATCGATGAGAAGAAAGCATACAGCTCGGGGTGCGGTATGGATACTTGATAGCGAATGTTCCAAACATATGACTTGCAACAAAGACTTGTTAATCAACTACAAGGAGAGCACTGGACCAAATGTTACTTTTGGAGGAAATTCAAAAGGATACACAAAGGGTTATGGTGACCTTCAAGTTGGTAACACTACTATTCTCAATGTATCATATGTTGAATGTTTAAATCATAATCTATTCTCAATTAGCCAATTTTGTGCTAATAACAAGAGAGTAGAATTTACAGCTAACAAATGTCTTGTCAAGAACATGGAAGGAGAAAAAATTCTTCTTACTGGAATTTTGCAGGGCAGGTTGTATATCGTACAATGGAATGATCAAACTGAAACTTGTCTAATAACAAAATCAAATACAGAGACCAGCTGGTTATGGCACAAACGATTGAGCCATTTGAATTTCAAATCAATAAACAAGCTGGTGAAAAACAATCTGGTTGAAGCCTACCTACCCAAATCTATGACAAAGACCATGTATGTGAAGCTTGTCAAGCAGGAAAATAAACAAGAGCATCATTTCCTACAAAGGCAGCTCACTCCACTTCAAGGATTTTGGAGCTCATACACTTGGACCTTTTTGGACCTGTATCCCCATTAAGTGTAAACGGTAGAAAGTATACTATTGTTGCTATTGATGATTTCTCTAGATTTACTTAGGTTGTTTTTATGTTCAAGTAAAATAAAACTCTAGAGAAACTACCTAATCTTCTCAACAAGCTTTCAAACCAAAAGGAGACATCCATCATCACCATTCGATCTGATCGAGGAACTGAATTCATCAATCATATGATCGAAGAATACTGCTCAAAAATGGAAATTCAACATCAAACTTCAGCAGCTCGAACACCACAACAAAATGGGATTGTGGAAAGGCGTAACAGATCGCTCTAAGAGGCTGCCCGAACTATGTTAAATGAAATCAATCTCTCAAAGAAGTTCTGGGTATAAGCAGTCAACACCGCCTGCTACACACAAAATCGATCAGTCATCACGCAACGCCACGGGAAAAATCCTTCTGAGCTGTGGAATAACAAAAAACCTCGAATCTCTTACTTTCGATCATTTAGTTGTAAATGTTACATTCACAACAATGGGAAAACTCAATTAAAAACCTTTGATAGCAAAAGTGATCAAGGAATATTTTTAGGATATTCTGAAATCAGTAAAGCTTATAGAGTTTTTAATAAGAGAACTCATGTTGTGGAAGTAATACCACATGTTGTTTTTTATGAAGCTAATTTTGAAGTTTCAGGAACAGATAGCTCCTCTTCAAAAGATGATCTCTCACATTCAACTTTGAGAAATTCCACAGATAGACTCATTGATGACATCCTTCTATGGAGTCCACGAAAAGATGAAGATGAAGAAGAAACTACTATTCAACCTGCTATAGAGGAAATACAACAAGGGGGAACAGATGAAGGGGGAACCTCGCATGAAGAATGTTCACAACAATCTGGTGATGAACAAAATATTCAATCTGCTTCACCCACAACTCAACAGCCATCTGTTCAAAACTTGGTAAATGAAGTATCAAGTATTAACTTAAACGCTGACAATCTCTTTGATGTTCCTATTACAGACCATCCCGAATTTGAAAATCCAGCAGATGAGATAGAAATCGAAATATCTGAGGATGAAATGAAAAGGCGAAGAAAATGGGTAGATAGCCATCCATCTGATCTCATTGTTGGGAACCCAGCAGATTGATTCAAAACTAGACGCATGCATGGAGAAAGTGCATTACTAAGCTGCTATCTTGCTCACACTGAACCAAAAGACATCGAAGAAGCCTTACAAAATACAGATTGGATCAATGTCATGCAAGAAGAATTAAATGAATTCAAAAGAAATGATGTATGGTATTTAGTGGATCGACCTAGACATCAAGGTGTTATTGGAGTCAAATGGATATTCAAGAATAAAAGAGATGAAACAGGTGAAGTGGTAAGAAACAAAGCAAGGCTAGTCGCCGAAGGATACTGTCAACAAGAAGGAATTGACTTTGATGAAACCTTTGCACCAGTGACACGACTAGAAGCTATCAGACTGTTTCTTGCTTATGCAGCTTTTCAACGCTTCAAAGTATTCCAAATGGACGTAAAGAGTGCATTTATAAATGGAATTCTAGATGAAGAAGTCTACTTGGAAAAACCACCTGGGTTTGAAGTTGAAGATGAAAACAAAGTATACAGATTAGCTAAAGCAGTGTATGGACTAAAACAAGCCCCTCGAGCTTGATATGAGACACTGTCTACATTCTTACTTCAATCGGGATTCAAACGAGGATCAGTAGACAAGACGCTATTCACCATCAAAGTCCAAGACTATATCCTTTTAGTTCAAATTTATGTTGATGATATTATTTTTGGATCCAAATCTGAATTCCTTTGTAACAAATTTAGTAAGCTAATGCAGGACAAGTACAAGATGTCAATGATGGGAGAAATGAATTTCTTTCTAGGTTTGCAAGTCAAACAATCTGCTGATGGGATCATAATCAATCAATCCAAATACATCAACGATCTCATTAAAAAATTTGGAGTTAAAGATTGCAAACCAGTAAAAATCCCTATGCAAACAAATGGACAAATTGGTCCTGATATACTTGGGAAGACATCAGATATAAAACAGTATCGTGGTATTATCGGATCACTTTTATATCTAACTGCAAGTCGACCTGATATTACTTTTGTTGTTGGTGTTTGTGCTAGGTATCAAGCTAGTCCAAGGGAATCCCACTTGGAAGTAGCCAAAAGAATATTGTGTTATCT
Organism: Leonotis leonurus; assembly: GCA_026898415.1. Lineage (NCBI taxonomy): Eukaryota > Viridiplantae > Streptophyta > Magnoliopsida > Lamiales > Lamiaceae > Leonotis > Leonotis leonurus. Next base: position 231,510 of record JAPKLX010000342.1, on the reverse strand, counting down.
CAAAGGAACCATTGAGATAGGTTTATGGTATCCTTGTGATGATAATTTTGAATTAACTGGTTACTCTGATTCTGATTATGCAGGTTGCAAGCTTGATAGAAAATCCACATCTGGGACTTCTCAATTTCTTGGAAGCAAACTCATTTCGTGGTTCTCTAAAAAGCAAACTTCGGTTGCAACCTCAACAACAGAAGCAGAGTACATGGCTGCAGGGAGTTGCACAACACAAGTTCTATGGATCAAACAACAACTAAAGGATTATGAAGTCTACATGGATGGTGTGCCTATATTTTGCGATAGCTCTAGTGCAATTGCCATCACTCAAAATCATGTCCTTCACACTCGCTGCAAACATGTGGATGTTCGTCATCACTTTATTCGTGACCATGTTGAAAAGAAGAACATCAAGATAGAGAAAATTCATACGGATGTGCAGCGAGCTGATGTTCTCACAAAAGCATTGCCAGAAGACAGATTCAAAATGCTTTGTGGAAAATTGGGATTGATAAATTTTATCAAAATTGGTACAAGTGTTGATAACATCTAGCTGGTGGTAAAAAGGCCATCTATTATCACATCTTTAACTTTTACATTTTCTAATATTTATGTGTTGTTAAATTTTATGTGATAATTCAAAGTAGAAGCAAGATGCTTTACTTTGAAAATTAGCAGCTAGCTGATTAATTGAATATACACAGCAGATCGTTCAAAGAAGAAAACGACCTGCTATCCATCAACAAAAGCAGCAAGCTGCCTGAAAGTGAAAATTAGCAGCCAACTGTTGATATTAAGAATAGCAGATCGTTCAAAAGATGAAAACGATCTGCTTCTCTACTTCCAATAGCAAGTCAAAGTCAAGGACAACAGATCGACAAAAGATGAAAACGATCTGCTAACAACAGCAGCAAGCTACATAAAGTGAAAAATAGCAGCTAGCTGCCAACATCAAGTATAGCAGATCCTTCGAAGCCTAAAACGATCTGCTAGGGCATTAATCAAGGGGGAATCAATTTCATTTATTTCTCCAACTCTTTGATGATTGATGTCTAATGATTGCTAATAAAAACAATTAATTACTAGGTAATATCGAACGCCTAGATGTCAGAAAAAGTGACGGATAAAGTGAAGCCCATTTAATGTTGTAGTCCTCGATTATAGTTTCGAGACAACGATGTGACTACCGTATAGATATAATTTGATGGCGTATGCACTTCACTTGATTTTGAGCGGCAAATGATTAAACAAGGGAGTAATCTCAACCGTTACTAGTTATTAATTTTACAAGTTTTAATCTGAATCGTTCATTATTTGCCTATATATATGTGCATGATTGACTGTTCTCCTCACACATATATTCCCTCTCAAAATTCCTAAAACCGCCATTGTCGCATTTAAACTTTCAAACCAAGCTTACAAATTGCCCCTTTAGTTACAAACTCACTCAAAATCTTCTCAAAATGACTACTTCCGAAGCTAGCTCTTCATCTTCTCAAGCACCTCCGATTTCCTTGTCGGAGATGCTGCACACAATAGAGGCGAAATTGTCACCTGAGCCTCGTGCTGTACTCTCACATCATGGGTTTCGAACCCTAGATGTATTGTTTAGCAAAATCGTGGCTTGCACAGGTTAAGACAACAAGCATGCTTTTGATTTCAATGTCATATATGTCTGCTTGTACTACATGTATTGCACTTATCTTGATTATTCATAAAAGAATGCTTATATGTACTCTGTGTATCTATGTGTTCTTTATGTAATATGTTTGTTTGCTTAGAATTTACCCATTCGTCTATGGTAAATCATCAACTTGTCAACAAATAAATGTTGTTATCCACATATATCCTCAATCGCTTAATCGTATTACATCTCTATCTACGGTTCTACAAGATCATCACTGCGGAACCAAACTACTTTCTCCCACGACAAATAGCGTTGTTTTATTGCTCGTGGATGGTAGATGATCGCGAAGAATATACCGTCATAATTCCTGTTGGAAAATCAAAAGAGGACAACATTTGGACGACCGTGATCGAAATGATTTTACAAACTTATCACTTGACTGACGAAGGAGACATGGTGGTGGACGACGTCACAGATGAACAAATTCAGAGAGCTATTGACATCATGCTTGCTCATCCTTTCGAATGGACCGGGAAGACATTCAATAGATCTTTGATGCTTCCCACCTACAGACTTCTTCTTGATTATGTCCAGAAAGTCTTTATTGGTCATCAAGGAACTTTCGACTCTGTCACAGCAGGAAAGCTCAAAATAATGGCGGTTGTAGTGTTGAATCTCAAAGTGAATTGGGCCAGATCGCTGCTTAAGCTTATAGTGGATGAAGAGCAGCAGATTGTTATTCGCCAGGACAAAGATGGCAACTGCACTCACATGAATATTAAACGACCTCTTCGCTTGTCTACTAAACTTAGCACAATAATTGATGGATTCTTCCAAAAGAACAAATGGCACAAATCTATGGAGTTTAGCAAGGATTGGATTTTGCCAAGGACCAGACATCAGATGGAAATGTCATTGGGAATTGCTTCCCAAATTTTTCTCAAAGTCACGGATGATAAGATAAAACAGGCATTTATTCGTGTTGGTCAATCAAATCCGGAGTGGATTATTCCATCCAAGAAACTGGAGACAGTTGGTGAGGCAGCTGCTGCCCAAGCACGAGAGGAGAAGGCTGCAGATCGACCAGCCAAGAGAAAAGCAGGTGGAAATCATAAACCAGCTGCTGCTGCCAAGACAAAGAAACCAAAGATTACAAAAGCAGGAAAAAGCAAACCTACAGCTCTCAAACTAGTGGATGAATTGGATGCCATCCTTCATCAAGTTAAGGAACCATCTGTTAAAGAGATAAATGAAGCCGAGGTGGAGATCAACATTCACGAGCGGCTCGCTGCTGATGTTGAAGAGAGATTGAAAGGAGCGCAATTACTCTTCAAACAGCTGCAAGAAAAGACCACTAAGACGGTGATCAAATCAATGCCTGGCATCCAGCTAACTCCAGCTACATTTGAATTGGCTCAAAGGTTCCAAACCTCCTTGGAAATAAGAGACTGCAAGTTCTACATTTTGGAGGCCATTTTACTACTTTTCTCTATCAGCGAGCTGAAGGCTGAGGAGAACAAACTGCAAAAACATTTTGGATTTCTTGACGTTCCAGATGCAAGGCAGTATTTTCGTACCTATGTTTTGACTAAGATGAAAAAGGAGGCAGCAAATCTTCAAATTGATCTTACTCCTTACTATGAAAAGAAATAAGATTTGTATAACTTCGCGGTGGATTTGCAGTCGGGTGACTTTGACGATATATTCAACTTTGAAGAGAAAACTACTGAGAAAGAAAAGCTTGGTGACTCACCCACATCCCAGCCCGCTGTCCAAATCAGCATGGAGGAACCATCTGCTATGCTGGAAGAAGCAGCAAATCTTCGTGAACCATCTGCTGTGATGGAAGAAGCAGCAAATACTCGTGCACCATCTAGAGAACCAGCTGATGTGGAACCTGTGATTGCCGAACAAATCGAAGAAATATACACACAAGGCACTGCACCAGATGGATTCCAACAACACATTCTGGAGGACTTACTATCCGCCGAGCTTGGGCCTCAAATGACTCCAGACCAAATGAGCGAGCTTATCCACATCCGCATCAACAATCGATTTGCTGCATTGGCAAATTTCATATACTCAGCAGCAGAAAAAGCCTTGCAAACAATCGAAAGTAATTTCCACATAGCTCATGAAAAACTGACCAGTGAGCTGCACAAAGACTTGGAAAATGATAGAGAAGTCTTTGACAAATACAAGGAAGAGAAAAACATCAAGATTGCTGCCATTCAAGGAGAGGTTAACTCCTTCGAGTCAAAAATGAAGGAGGCTGGAGGGAAGATGGTGGCCGAAGTGAAAAAGCATGTGGAGCAACAATATGCGGACATGGAGAAAACCACAATTCCAACTGTGGTTAAATACGAACTGCCCACATTGCTCAAAGCCTAGATGCCGAAGGCCTTACAAGAAGCTGATGTTGCAACTGGTGATGAAATTTTCCTAATCAACAAGACAATAACTGACATGAAGGTTGCTCACAGCGAGCTGACAGTCAACTTCCAATCCCACCTCAAGTCTGCAACAAAACAATTCAATGAAGTTACTGGGAACATTTCAACTTTTCTACAATACAAGGAAGATTCTGAAGCAAGATTCAAGGTGCTCAATGACGAGCTTTCCTCTCTTTGACTCATCATCTCAAAAGACTTTATTGATGATGTCAAAAAGGGGGAAGAAAAAGAGATGGTCCAGCCTGCTGTTTCCTCTGCACAAACCAAAAAGAAACCTGCTGCAGCTCCTAAAAAGAACAAATTGACTGCAAAACAGGCTGCTGAAGCAAGACAACTGCAAAAAGAGAGTGAAGAAAAACTCAAGAGAGAAGAGTGGGCTAAGAAGGCAGCAGAACGAAAAGGAAAGAAAATTCTGTCCGAAGCTGATGAAGAGGAGGAAATGTTTCTGGATGGATACAAGGCGGAGCAGATTGCTGATCCCGAGTTTAGAAAATTATGGAGGGCAGAGAAGCTAAATCAAGGAAAAACTGGAGCAAAAGATGATGATAAAATTGAGTCTCCAGATGAAGAGGAATATGAACCATCAAATCCTATTTTCAAATTTTTTGAAAAATTCCAGTTGACAGAGCCTCAAAGCTTAACATGGATTCACAGTAAGAAGGATGCTCAATGGAATAAACTGGTCAATGAGTTTATCATGCAGCATTACTATCTGATGGACCAAGATGTGCAAGGAGGTTCTGTGCACGATCTATTTCGTGAATTTCTCTCCCAACACAAAAATCAATCGTTCATAGAATATCTCTACAGACAATCTGCTATGACAAACACTCCCCTTACTGCTCCAAAGAAAACAACTCTCTTATATCCAAGAATCCCTGGAACTACAGAAGTTGATCACACAGCATTCTTGAATGCCATAAATCGATCTGCACAGCTAATGAATTATCCCATTGATTTCAATAACAAAGACTACCGAAGAATTTTCAATGGAATTTATGCAAGCTTTGGAGTACCATTGGAGCTGAGACAAAGAGAAATGGTGGAAAGAAGGAGGGCGCAACTTGCTGAACAACAAAGGCGTCAATCACGATCTGCAGAAAAAAATAGCCAAACACCTCCCCAACCATGAAAATTAATTGTTCACTTTTTGTTTAGCAGCGAGCTAATATAAATGCAAAATGTAATTGTAAGCTGTTATGTCAATAAAGTGAAGTTTATTTTGAAAAACAATCTGATGACAATATCTCTTTGTCAAGGCAATGTTTTTATGTTTGTCACTTAAATTATTATTATGCATTCTAACTGCCTACAATATTAAAACTTTGCGTTAAAAAGGAATCATTAAAGTGTGATTTTGACATCATCAAAAAGGGGGAAATTGTTGGGAACCCCAGAAATTTATATATATGTTTTGATGATGTTTCTCAAAACTACACTTTGATATTTTGTATATTAGAAACCAGGTAGTCATTGTTATCAATTAAGGTATATCTTAAGTGTAAAAGAAGCAGATCGTTTTTGGTAACTTAATAACGACTGTCTTATTCTAGTAAGAGGTATCCTGGAAACAATGATTACTAAACAAGTTTTTCATTTTGTAAGACAGCTAGCTCCTAATGTGGTAAGCAGATCGTTTTATGTATTAATAACGATTTGCTTCACATATTAGAAGCTTGCTGCCATTTATACTTGTTTTGGTTTCGATTGCTATAATATCTTTTAACATATCACAAATGTAAAAGTAGTGTGAAGTTTCAAACTTACTTATAACGATCTGATTCACTAGACTAGAATTAGCTAATGAATAGGAAACAGAATATACTTGTAATTCATTACAAGTGGTTGAGCAGCTCGTTCTCAAGATCAGCCCGCTGCTCTATACTACCAACAGATCGTTTTCTACTAATTACTAGTGGATGAGCAGCTCGTCTCAATTGAAAATTGCAGCCTGCTGTATCTATATACAACAGATCGTTTTATTTCAAAAACGAACTGGTCATTACACTCAAAATAGAGAACCAAAGAGATGGAGGTACAGCTCGATAGACAGCGAACTGTCATTACATCAAGATCAAGCTGCTCCTCACAATAACTACGGTGGACTGCCGACATACCTAAATTTGTCACAAGTTAACCACTCTGTGTATTGTCACATCAACAACATACTTTAAGGAATGAAGTACGAGAATATCAATTTCCAGTACGGCGAATCATTCCGGGTATGGCAATACATTGGGAAATAATGTGAAAGGTGGAACAAGACTCTCATTTGGCGGCGCGTGTCTCAACAACACTGCCATGCATTTAATGCAGCCATTAATGCGATGAAGAAGGATGTCTTCGTCTCCAACGGATAGTTTCTGCAAAGGACCTATAAATACCACCTTCACCTCTAGAAAGAAGTACGAGAATTCAAGCTATTATCCTGCTATTACTCTGCTAAAATCTTCAAGCTTTCAACGTTCAAAACACTTCCACCCGTCAAGAATTCTCTGTCGTGTTTTACAATTGTTGAAGCTTACTTTCTGGAAAATTTATTTATACAAAACCCCAAGTTAGGATCTAAATTTGATCCGGTTGTAATCTAAGGTTGTAGCGTTCAATCTTAGTAAGAAGGTTTGTAATCACAAGAACTTATCTAGATTTGATAATTCTTGTGGCTCGTACTCAACGAGTAAAAAGAAAGGAGAATCCTAGATTTGATCGAGCCGTGGACGTAGGGACAGTTTATCCCGAACCACGTTAACTGCTTGTGTTCTTTATTTCTTATTTACTTCATCATCATCTTCTTCATATTCTTGCATTTAAATCTTGGTTGATAATCTCTTCAAGAAAGAAAACATTTTTCACATTAAAAAGAGTATTAACCACCATATTCCGCACACAACTTTAATCAAGTTTAAATCTGTATTTATTATTCTTGATTATTGTTTTTCACACATAAGGTCTTATTTGAGTAAGATTAAATCTTCCTGACAAGAAGATTTGTTTTACTACCCTAATAAGCTATCATATTTATTAAGTGTGCTTAAACCTTTGAATTGGTGTATCCCCCCCCCCCCCCCCCCCCCATACACCAATCTAGCTCTTTCGGGACCAACACACTGTCAAATACTGCATTAAGTTTAGAGTTATGATTTCTTACGATGCTACGTTTAATAACAAAAAGACTTCGAGTTATAATTGCATTTTCCATGATCATGATATATATTTTATCTATTTTCTTAGTCAATTTATCATGTTATCTCAATTACAATTTGTATAAAATAAATCTAATTATCAACTAATTAAATAAAAATAAATAAATAAATTTACTATGTAATTTTCCAATTTTTATTTAATTTTTTTGTTATCTCAATTACAAATATGTATTAAATAAATTAAACAATTTTTAATAAAATGTAAACAAGAAACATATTTGACAATACGAGCTTATATCTATAGGTGTTCACGGTTCCAAAAATTTGGAATCGGAACCGAACCATCATTGCGGCGGTTCACGGTTCGGAACCGAACCGTATAGAACGGTTACGGTTTGGAACCGTCCAAAAAAATTAATACTAATATATTTAAAATTTTTGAATATTTTATTTTTTCTAATTACATACATATGTGTATCATCATTTAATTTTATATCACATAATTAACTTTGTAATGTAATAGTAGAATAACTACGTAAAAATTTATTTTAATTTAATATTAATTATATATAGTACACATATAATGATATATTAATTAAAATGTAACAATAAAAAATTAAAAATAGGTTTTTATGTGTTATTATCTCGTGAATACGTTAATTGAATAACTCGTTAAACACAAATATATTGATGAAATGAAATAAAATAATTAATCTATATAATTATAACAATATAAAATGAACACTAATAAATACGTATATAATATTAGGGTGGTTTAATTAGAATATTATCTAATTAAATTTTATTTTATTTAATTATTAATGTATTCGTAAGTTTAATATATCAATTATAAAAAAATAATTATAAGAAATGACTATTTGTAATATATTAAATAAATTAAATTGGATAAAAAAAAGAGATACGGTTCCAAACCGCCGGTTCACGGTTCCGAATTTTTGTAACCGTAATCGATCCGTCCTCTACACGGTTACGGTTCGAAACTAAACCGTCAAGTACGGTTACGGTTCTCGAAACCACCGGTTACGGTTCGATTACGGTCCAATTCCGGCGGTTCCGGTTCCTTTGAACACTTCTACTTATATCATATATTTGAATTTGACTATATTTAATTATTCAATTTTTATATTATTCTAGCCTAATATATTCTTAAAGTTAAACTTAATTTTTTTAACTATATAATGTAATTTTTCTATTTTAATTCAATTTTCATGTCACCTCAATTACTGTTGGGAACCCCCACGATTTATCTAAGTTTTGATGATGTTTCTCGAAACTACACTTAATCAATTTTAGGATCTCAAAGAAAACCAAGTAGTCATTGTCATCTATTAAGGAATGTCTAAGTATAAAAGAAGCAGATCGTTTTCAATTTAATTACGATCTGTATTATTCTAGTAAAAGAATTCCTGGACATAATGATTACTAAGATAACAAGTATTTTCTACATTGTATAGACATCTAGCTTCAAATATATTGAGCAGATCGTTTTTTTTTTAATAACGATCTGCTTCACAAATTAGCAACTCACTGTCATCTCTACTTGTTCTGGTTTTGATGTCTAGAATATATTTTCACAGATCACAAATGTAAAAGTAGTTTGAAGTTTCAAACTTGCTTATAACGATCTGTATTTCTAGACTAGAAATAGCTATATGAAAGGAACATAATGCTTCTATACTTGTAATTTATTATAAGAGGTTGAGCAGTTCATTCTACAGACTATAGCTCGCTGCTCATCCAACAACAAATCGTTTCAAGTCATTACAAAAGGACGAGCTGCTCGTTCTAAAGTCATGAATCCATCATCACCATTCGATCTGATCGTGGAACTGAATTCATCAATCATATGATCGAAGGATACTGCTCAAAAATGGGAATTCAACATCAAACTTCAGTAGCTCAAACACCACAACAAAATGGGATTGTGGAAAGGCGTAACAGATCGCTCAAAGAGGCTGCCCGAACAATGTTAAATGAAATAAACCTCCCAAAGAAATTCTGGGCAGAAGCAGTCAACACGGCCTGCTACACACAAAATTGATCTGTCATCACGCAACGTCACGAGAAAACTCCATATGAGCTGTGGAATAACAGAAAGCCTCGAATCTCATACTTTGATCATTTGGATGTAAATGTTACATTCACAACAATGGGAAAACTTAGTTAAAAATATTTGATAGCAAAAGTGATCTAGGAATATTCTTAGGATATTCTGAAATCAGTAAAGCTTATAGAGTTTTTAATAAGAGAACTCTTGTTGTGGAAGTAACACCACATGTTGTTTTTGATGAAACTAATTTTGAAGTCTCAGGAATAGATAGCTCTTCTTCAAAAGATGATCTCTCTCATTCAACATTGAGAAATTCCTCAGATAGACCCATTGACGACATTCTCTTATGGAGTCCACAAAAAGATGAAGATGAAGAAGAAACTAATAATCAACCTGCTGTAGAGAAGTCACAGAAAGGGGGAACAGATGTACAAATATCATATCTAGGGGGAACAGATGAAGGGGGAACTTCACATGAAGAATGCTCACAAAAATATATTGTTGAACAAAACATTCCTCAATCTGCTACACCCACAACTCAACAGCCATATGTTCAAAATTTGGTAAATGAAGTATCAAGTATTGATTTAAACACTGACAATCTCTTTGATGTTCCTATCACAGATCATCCCGAATTTTAGAATCCATCTGATGAGATAGAAATCGAAGTATCTGAAGAAGAAATGAAAAGGCGAACAAAATGGGTAGATAGCCATCCATCTGATCTCATTGTTGGGAACCCGATAGATAGAGTCAAAACTAGACGCATGCATGGAGAAAGTGCATTACTAAGCTGCTATCTTGCTCACACCGAACCAAAAGACATCGAAGAAGCCTTACAAAGTGTAGATTGGATCAATGCCATGCAAGAAGAATTAAATGAATTCAAGAAAAATGATGTATGGTATCTAGTGGATCGACCTAGACATCAAGGTGTTATCGGAGTCAAATGGATATTCAAGAACAAGAAAGATGAAACAGGTGAAGTGGTAAGAAACAAAGCAAGGGCTAGTTGCCAAAGGATATTTTCAACAAGAAGGGATCGACTTTGACGAAACCTTCGTATCTGTGGCACGACTAGAAGCTATTAGATTGTTTCTTGCCTACGCAACTTTCCAACGTTTCAAAGTATTCCAAATGGATTTAAAGAGTGCATTTCTGAATGGAATTCTAGAAGAAGAAGTCTACTTGGAACAACCACCTGAGTTTGAAGTTGAAGATGAAAACAAAGTGTATAGATTAGCTAAAGCAGTGTATGGGCTGAAACAAGCTCCTCGAGCTTGGTACGAGACACTGTCCACTTTCTTACTTCAATCGGGATTCAAACGAGGATCAGTCGACAAGACGTTATCCAAGACTATATCCTTTTAGTTCAAATTTATATTGATGATATTATTTTTGGATCTAAATCTGAATTCCTTTGTAGCAAATTTAGCAAGCTAATGCAGGATAAATACAAGATGTCAATGATGGGAGAAATGAATTTCTTCCTAGGCTTGCAAGTCAAACAGTCTGCTGATGGGATCCTAATTAATCAATCTAAATACACCAACGATCTCATCACAAAATTTGGAGTCAAAGACTACAAACCAATAAAAATTCCTATACAAACAAATGGACAAATTGGTCCTGATATGCTTGGGAAGACAACTAAAATAAAACAGTATATATCGTGGTATTATCGGATCACTTTTATATCTAACTACAAGTCGACTTGACATTACATTTGTTGTTGGTTTTTGTGCTAGGTATCAAGCTAACCCAAAGGAATCCCACTTGGAAGCAGCCAAAAGAATTTTGCGTTATCTCAAAGGAACCATGGAAATAGGCTTATGTAGGTTGCAAGCTTGATAGAAAATTCACATCTGGGACTTGTCAATTTCTTGGAAGCAAGCTCATTTCATGGTTTTCTAAAAAGCAAACTTCGGTTGCAACCTCAACAACCGAAGCAGAGTACATGGCAGCAGGGAGTTGCACAACACAAATTTTGTGGATCAAACAACAACTAAAAGATTATGAAGTCTACATGGATGGTGTGCCAATATTTTGTGATGGCTCAAGTGCAATTTCCATCACACAAAATCCTGTCCTACACACTCGCTGCAAACATGTGGATGTTCGTCATCACTTTATTTGTGATCATGTTGAAAAGAAGAACATCAAGATCGAGAAGATTCATACGGATGTGCAGCGAGCTGATATTCTCACAAAAGTATTACCCGAAGATAGATTCAAAATATTTTGTGGAAAACTGAGATTGATAAATTTCATTGAAATTGGTACAAGTGTCGATAACAGCTAGCTGGTGGTAAAAGGCCATCTGTTATCACATCTCTAATTTTAGCTCTATTTCTTTATTTACATATATGTGTTGCTAAAATTATTTGCAAAGTAAAAAACTTAGAGATAAAAACAAGCTGCTTAATTTTTAAAATTAGTAGCTGGCTGATATGTGAAATACAACTAGCAGATCGATCAAAGAAGAAAACGACCTGCTATACATCAACAAAAGCAGCGAGCTGCATAAAGTGAAAATTAGCAGCTAGTTGTTGAAATCAAGAATAGTAGTACGATCAACGAAGAAAACGATCTGCTTACTTATCAAAAGCAAGCTGCATAAAGTAAAAATAAGCAGTTAGCTATCAAAATCAAGGATAGCAGATCGTTCGAGCCACAAAACGATCTGCCAGAGCATTAATCAAGGGGGAATTTAAACTGGAATCAAAATTCATTTATTTCTCTATCTCCTTTAGTATTTATGTCTCATGATTGCTAATAAAAACTAATTAATGTTAGGAAATACCGAAAGCCTAGATGTCAGAAAAAGTGAAGGATAAAGTGAAGACCATTTAATGTTGCAGTCCTCGGTTATTATTGCGAGGCAATGATGTGACCTCTTTATAGACGCAATTTGATGGCGTATGCACCTCATTCGATTTTAGGCGGCAAATAATTAAATCAGGGAGTAATTTCAACCGTTATTCATTATCACTTTTATAAGATTTAATCTGGTTCGTTCATTGTATGCCTATATATATGTGATTGTTTGACTGTTCTTCTCACACTTTCAAAATTCCCACTCACAAAAACCTAAACCTCCATTGTTTTGCACAAGCTCTCCTGTAAAACTTCATCCTTTTCAAAACCAATCAAAACTTTTTCAAAAATGCCTACATCTGAAGCAAGCTCTTCATCTTCACAAGCACCTCCGATTCTCTTGACGGAGATGTTGCACATAATAGAGGCCAAACTATCACCGGAGCCTCGCGTTGTACTTACACATCACGGGTTTCGTACCTTAGATGTGTTGTTCAGTAAAATCGAGGCGTGCACAGGTTAAAACTCACAAAAGCATGAACTAGGATTTAATGTTTGTGCTCATGTTGCTCATACTGCATGTATTGCACATATCTTGATTATCTATGAAAGCATATGATTATGTGTACACTTCAGTTTGATCTGTGTATTTCATCTCTTAAAAATTTGTCTTCCTTGTATGATATGACTACTGTATTATACTGGTTAAAATCATATATTGTGTACTCATTGGATTAAATATGTTGAATTATGTGTTCATCACTATTTTTTAGATTATAACATCATTATATGGTAAATCAATGGTCTATCTACATATAAGTGTTTTAACAGCAAGCATCTACAAACACTTAACCGAAATTTATTTATATTTAGGGTTCCACAAGATCATCACCATGGAACCAGACTATTTCCTTCCTCGACAGATTGCGCTATTCTATTGCTCATGAATGGTGGATGACAGAGAAGAATATACAGTAAAGATACCAATTGGAAAGACAAAAGAGGACAATATTCGCACCACAATGATTGAGATGATTCTACAGACATATCACTTAACCGATGAAGGTGATATTGTGATTGAAGAAGTCACGGATGACCAGATCCAGAAAGCTCTTGATATTATGCTTGCACACCCATTCCAGTGGACTGGAAAGGCATTCAACAGGGCGTTAATGCTTCCCAGCTACAGACTTCTCCTAGACTATGTCCAGAAGGTGTTCCTTGGACACCAAGGGACATATGACTCAGTTACTGCGAGAAAGCTCAAAGTTATGACAGCAGTCTTATTAAATCTAAAGGTGAATTGGGCCAGATCGCTGCTAAAACTCATTGTGGATGAAGAACAGCATATCGATATCCACCAAGATAACGATGGAAACTGCACCCGATTGAATATCAAGCGACCTCTTCGCCTTTCCACCAAACTAAGTACCATCATTGTTGGTTTCTTCCAAAAAGATAAATGGCATAAATCCGTGGAGTTCAGCAAGGACTAGATATTGCCAAGGACAAGGCACCAGATGGAGATGTCCTTGGGGATTGCCTCTCAAATTTTTCTTAAAGTCACCGATGATAACATCAAGTAGGCGCTGATCAGGGTTGGACAATCAAACCCGGAATGGGTGATTCCATCCAAGAAACCCGCAATAGTTGGTGAGGCAGCTGCAGCACAAGCAAGAGAGAAGATTGCTGCAGATCGACCTGCTAAGAGGAAAGCAGCTGGTAATCCTAAACCAGCTGCTGCTGCCAAACGGACGAAAAAGCCAAGTAAAAGGGTAACAAAGGAAGAAAAGAGCAAGCCCACTGCTCGCAATCTGATTGAAGAGTTGGAAGCCACTGTTGTTCAAGTTAAGAAGCCATCTTCTCCGAAGATAAATGAAGATGAAGTGGACATTGATGTTCACGAGCAGCCCGCTGCTGATATTGCTAAGAGATTGAAAGGAGCTCAATTGATATTCCAGTAATAAAAAGAAAAGGCCACTGATGTGGTAATAAAATTCATGCCTGGTATCCAGCTGACTCCAACTACTTATGAAATGGCTCAACGTTTCCAAACTTATTTGGAAATTCATGACTGCAAGTTCTACATTTTGGAAGCCATACTTCTTCTCTTCTCAATCAATGAACTAAAGGCAGAGGAGAGCAAGCTGCTGCAGTACTTTGGTTTTCTTGACGTGCCTGATGCTCGTCAATATTTTCGCACTTATGTGTTGAGAAAGATGAAGGAAGAAGCAGTGACATTAAAGATCGACCTTGCTCCTTATTACGAAAAGGAATAAGATTTGTATAACTTTGCAGTGGACTTGCAGTCGGGCGACTTTGATGACATCTTCAATTTCGAAGAGAAGACTATGGAGAAAGAAAAGTCCCATGACACACCTACTTCACAACCCGTTGTCGCACTCAAAATGGAAGAACAATCTGCTATTGCGGAGGAAGAAGTTGACATGGGTTTCTGTGAACCATCTGCCCCAGCAGAACCAGATGTTGAACCATTGAAAGTTGATGTGCAAATCGATGAAGTTTACACACAAGGCACAGCTCCAGCTGGGTTCAAGCAGCACAATCTAGAGGATTTACTATCTGCTTCTCTTGGGCCACAGATGTCCCCAGAACAATTAAGCGAGCTCATTCATCTTAGAATCAACAATCGCTCTACTGCTATGGCTAACTTCATCTATTCTGCAGCCGACAAAGCCTTGCACGCAGTTGAACATAATTTCCAGATAGCTCATGACAAATTGACCAGCGAGCTGCACAAGGATCTGGATAATGATAGAGAAGTGTTTCACAAATTCAAGGAAGAAACTAACAGCAAGATTGTTGTTGTTCAAGAAGAAGTCAACACTTTCGAGAATAAGATGACTGCTGTTGGAGGAAAGATGGTGGCTGAAGTGAAGAAGCATGTGGAGCAGCAGTATGAGGACATGGAGAAAACCACGATTCATATCGTAGTCAAAAATGAACTGTCAGCCTTGCTCAAAGACCTGTTGAAGAAAGCACTACAAGAGGCTGATGTAGCCACTGGGGATGAAATTTACAAAATCAATAAATCAATAACAGATATGAAAGTAGCTCACAGCGAGCTGTCAGTCAACTTCCACTCTCATCTCAAAGATGCATCAAAACAATTCGATGAAGTCACTAGCAACATTTCTACTTTCTTGGAATACAAAGAAGATGTCGTGGCAAAATTCAAAGCGCTTAATGATGAACTTGCCTCTCTTCGACTCATCATCTCCAAGGACTTCCTTGATGATGTCGAAAAGGAGGAAGAAAAAGCCACTGCCCAGCCCGCTGCTATAATCAAAAAGCCTACTGCTAAACCAGCTGCTAAGAAGAAAAAGATGACAGCAAAGCAGGCTGCTGATGCCAGATTGCTTAAAAAGGAAAATGAAGAAAAACAAAGAAAAATGGAAGAGGAGGCTCGCAAGGTAGAAGTTAGAAAAGGAAAGAAGATAGCAACAGAGGATGATGAAGAAACAGAGATGTTTTTGGATGGTTATAAAGCGGAGCAGATCGCTGATCCTGAATTCCGAAAATTATGGAGGGCCGAGAAGCAAAGGCAAAGGAAAATAGAAACAAAGGATGATGATAAAGATGAAACTTCTGATGAGGATGCAGATGAGCCTACAAATCCGATGTTCAAATTTTTTGAAAAATTTCAACTTACTGAGCCACAAAACTTGACATGGATTCACAGCAAGAAGGCTGCTCAATGGAACAAGCTGGTAAAGGAATTCATAGTGCAGCATTACTACTTGATGGATCAAGATGTGCAAGGAGGATCTGTAGACGATCTGTTCCGTGAATTCCTCTCCCAACATAAAAATCAATCATTCATTGAATATCTATTCAGACAGTCTGCAATGACAAATACTCCTCTCACTGCTCCAAAGAAAACTACTCTGCTATATCCGAGGATACTAGGAACTACAGAAGTTGATCACACCGCAGTTCTAAATGCTATCAATCGATCTGCTCAACTAATGAACTATCCCATTGACTTCAACAACAAAGATTACAGAAGGTTGTTCAATGGGATATATGCTAGTTTTGGTGTGCCTTCGAAGCTAAGGCAAAGGGAGATGGTGGAGAGAAGAAGCGCGCAGCTAGCTGATCAGCAACGTCATCAATATCAATCTGCAGAGAAAGAACAAAGTCAACCACCTTCTCAACCATGAAAGAAACTTGTTATTTTCTTGTTTAGCAGCGAGCTGTTATATAAGCAATATGTATTTGTAAGCTGTTATATCAATAAAGTGAAGTTTATTTTGAAAAACAACCTGATGACAATATCTCTTTATCCAAACAATGTTTTTATGCTTATCGTTTAAATTACTATTATGCATTCTAACTGCCTACAATATTTAGAATTCATTGTTTTCAAAAGAAAATTTAAAGTGTGGTTTCGACATCATCAAAAAGGGGAAAATTGTTGGGAACCCCCACGATTTATCTAAGTTTTGATGATGTTTCTCGAAACTACACTTAGTCAATTTTAGGATCTCAAAGAAAACCAAGTAGGCATTGTCATCTATTAAGGAATGTCTAAGTATAAAAGAAGAATATCGTTTTCAATTTAATTACGATCTGTATTATTCTAGTAAAAGAATTCCTGAACACAATGATTACTAAGATAACAAGTATTTTCTACATTGTATAGACAACTAGCTTCAAATATATTGAGCAGATCGTTTTTTTTTAATAACGATCTGCTTCACAAATTAGCAGCTCACTATCATCTCTACTTGTTCTGGTTTTGATGTCTAGAATATATTTTCACACATCACAAATGTAAAAGTAGTTTCAAGTTTCAAACTTGCTTATAACGATCTGTATTTCTAGACTAGAAATAGCTATATGAAAGGGACATAATGCTTCTATACTTGTAATTCATTACAAGAAGTTGAGCAGCTCGTTCTACAGACTACAGCTCGCTGCTCATCCAACAACAGATCGTTTCAAGTCATTACAAAAGGACGAGCTGCTCATTCTAAAGACATCACCAGCCCACTGTCAACATAAGTAACAGATCGTTTTATCAAAAATGATCTGCTCATCATCTCTACGAAAATGAAGTACCTAACATTATCATAACCAAGAGGGGGAGGAACAGCTCGATAGACAGCGAACTGCTACTACATCAAGATCAAGCTGCTCCTCACTATAATTACGGTGGACTGCCGACATACCTAAATTTATCACAAGTCAACCTCTTAGTGTATTGTCACATCAACAGCATACTTTAAGGAATGAAGTACAAGAATATCAATTTCCAGTACGATGAATCATTCCTAGTATGGCAATATACTGGGAAATCGCGTGAAAGGTGGAACAAGACTCTCATTTGGCAGCGCGTGTCTCAACAACATTGCCATGCATTTAATGCAACCATTAATGCGAAGAATAAGGACGTCTTCGTCTCCAACGGATAGTTCCTGCAAAGGACCTATAAATACCACCTTCACCTCCAGAAAGATGTACGAGAATTCAAGCTATCATACAGCCATTACTCTGCTAAAATCTTCAAGCTCTCAACGTTCAAAACACTTCCACCCATCAAGAATTCTCTGTAGTGTTTACAGTTGTTAAATAAATCAAATTAGCAATTTAATAAACTTTAAATAAGAAATATATTTTACACATGTGCTAAAAATACTAATTAAATAATTTAAAATCGAGGTGCAGTTTAAAAAATAGTAGAAATTATGCACCTATATTAATTAAGTAATATTTAAATAAAATAATATATAATATTCCAAAAAAAATTATGTCTTTACTATGTTAAAAGGAAGAACTAATATATAACAATCTATCGACAATCTTAAAAAAATATAATATGTACTATATAGGCTTGACATTTATCACATTTAACAAGACTATTTTTATTTATCTATATTTTAATATAATAAAAAATATTCAACAAAAAATAACTCTCGTACAATTGCACGGGCAAAAACACTAGTTTAACTAAAACAGTATTCCTTCATTTATGAGATTGGCGGTTACACGTAATATGATTTACTAATATGAACTTTTTGCATTAAAAGCTAACCAAAAAGGGATAATGGCATGTAAATACATAAATTATCCACGAATTATGGTATTGCACACAAACTAAAAAATCTTCTTCACAATACATAAACTATCGTTTAAGCTTAAGTGGACTTCCACGTCATTAATTTGGGTTCATGTCATCACTATTTTGACCAAAATAAGCTCGATGTTGAAAAAAGCAAAAAATAGATAGTTTATGTATTGTGGGGAAGATTTTTTAGTTTGTGTGCAATACCATAATTCGTGGATAGTTTATGTATTTACATGCCATTATCTCAACCAAAAATATGTAGAGACGATTTATTCAATAAAAATCGTTGATCTCAAAGAAATAAAAGTCTTGATTAGTTCTTAGTTTATCCACTAGGAAAAAGGTTTTATTTGAAACTCTTTCCTTGAGCAATGTTACGTTGTGCCCCTTTTGTATGCGTCTAAGACCACGTTTATCAGCGCTCATGGTCTGTTTGAAGAGTCCTTCTACCATTACAAAGAAAAGAAAAAATAGTTTTAGAAGAAAATGGTGGGTGGGTTTGAAGGAGTCAACAGACCTCCACCACCCACCCAATTATTATTATTATTTTAATTTATCTTTAATCATAATATTATCATAAAATCAATTTAATTTTTGTGTAATATATTAAAAAATATAAAACTTATATAAAAGTTCTTATTTTTTCCTCCTCTATAAATAGAGACCAATTTTGACATAATTATTCACAATTTAGAAATCTTTTCATTAACATTTCATATCTATTTTTTATGTTCATCTCATCTTTGGCAAAAGTTTGGTGATGATAATTAATGTGTAATTTTCGTATAATTATTCAGTGATCAGTTGTTTATTTTGATTTTCTTGTTTTAGTTATTGTAATTTCTATGTTTATTAGAAAATTCTCAATTTAATATTAGTTTGTACTTTTTTCAAAAATTTAAATTTCTTATTTATATTATTAATTTATTTCACATAATTAAATTATTTAAAAAAAAGTAAATTAAATAATAATATATAGAAAATTAATTTAATAATATAAAGGTATGAAAGTTGGGTTGAGAATGAGGTCATTGGTAAACCTATAAAAATGAAGCTGAAATGGGTGGAAAGAATAATAAATTTATAGAACAGAGAGAAATGAATATAATAATATAAAGGCGTGAAAGTTGGATCGGAGATGTGGTTGTTGATAAAAAAGGTCTAACTTTCTCTTCTTTTCCTTGTATTATTTCTTATTTGTTTTGCGTTATTTTTCAATTTCTATTTAGTAATTCCATTTTTTATTATTCAAATAATTATTTTTGTTGCTTTGTCATTTTACACTTATTTCAAATTTCAAGCATTTTAATCATGTGCCAATGTCATACATCAACCATAATTTTTATTTTTTTATTATTTTGAATTGAATAATAAATTATACTCTAATCAATAAATCTTAGTCAAAAAGTAAATATTAATAATTTTTTATTAAAAAATTACTTATCTACGAAGAATGCCACATTAATCACGGATATATTAACTCTGTATGTCACGGGTAGAAAATCATTTTTATTTAATCAATATTCACATGCTCAGTTTTTAATTTTAAATTATTTAATGTGCAGATTTAAATTTATTACTCAGACATAATAAAAAAATTAGAAAAATAAAAAAGAACATGTCAAATTGTCGAATGTAGAAACAATAAGTGAATTAGAAGTAAAATAAATTGAAGAAACAAGAAAAATATGTAAAATAAGAAGTAATTTTAAATATATTAAAGGAGATTTGAAAGAGCGCGAGGCATAGTCGCTCAGCATATCAAAATTATTCTTCCCTCTATATATATATATATACTTACAGGGAATGGATAAAATGAGAATGGGTTTTAAAATGAGAAATGAGAATAAATCTAGATCATTGATTTTGTGTGATCTATGGTTAATAAATAATCTATTTTTGTTATTTAAATTTTTATGATTCCTTCCATCATTAATGCAATAAGGATAAAATTGTAAAAAGAGTTTTATGTGTAACCGATTGTTTCCTTAATTAATAGGATTATCCTTATTAGGACTATAGGAGTATTACTTATTAGACATTGAATTTAATTTATTAAAATATAGAACGATAGTAATAGCCATAAATCAATTGATAGACTATGCATTTAGTAATATTCATTGATGCATAATATTAAATTAAAATTGCATTTAGAAATGTTTCTTGATGCATTATATTAAATTAAAATTGCATTTAGAAATGTTCCTTGATGCATTATATTATATTAAAATTGCATTTAACAATGTTTTTTGATGCATTATTTTAAATTAAATTTAAATTACATCTT
>JAPKLX010000342.1:169796-191027 GCA_026898415.1 Leonotis leonurus | reverse complement strand
GAGGGAGTATCTTCTAATTAATCACACAGGAACCCTAATCACATGCCCCAAAAATGGCTATTAGATTCTTATGGTTGCAACAACAAAAGAATACGTGAAACGAAGCATGCAGGACCAACAATTTTGATTCAAATTTTGCAATTGACTGTGAGAAATTAGAAGAACCTGATAAACGGGCACGGAGAGAGATTCATAGCAAATGGGGCAATTGAGGACATCCGGATCCGTTAGGGTGATGGAAACGAATCGACTGGAGCCCACAGGTTCACGGTCGGCGAAATTTACCCTACCGCCGTCTCGTTTAGTTTGCAGCTGCAATAAATCTTCTTCCTCATCTAACCATTCTTCCGAAGATGAAAAACCTAATGAGAATAAGGAAGATGAATTTTCCGGTGATTTTTCTGTGCTCTGTAAGAATGTCGGCACTGGGTTTGCCGCCGGAGGAATTCGCTGAACTTGCGGCTGCGGAGCGGCGGCGGCGGCGGCGGCGGAAGTTGTAGCGGCGGTGGAAGTGGGTATGGATATGACGCTATCGGAGACGCGGGGGCGTTTGGGTGAGGGTCCGTCTTGGTTTCCATCTCCATCGCCACCTACTGGAAACCTCGTCGTCATATTATCTCTCTTCTGCGGTGACAAAAGGAGAATTTGTCTTCCATATTTTTTTTTCTCTGTACTGCCAGCGTGTGACAGTATTAATGAATTTAAAATTTAAATAAATTATTATGTTTGAGAAATTTTTTTAGAAAATAGTTCATATTTATGTATGTTTTAAAATTTAATAATGCATCAAGTTATTAACAACTATAAATGTATTATACATTTAGCTTGTAATCTTCAATCGAAATTTTTTGTATTATACGTTTAGCTTATAATCTTCAATCAAAATTTTTTGTCCTTCTATAAGCTGCTATTTATGATTAACAAAATTTTGATATGCTTTTGTAATACTCCACAATCGACCTTGAAAAATTGTTATGCATGAGTATTAAAATTTTGATATACTTTTAAACCTCAATTAATTTTAAATGAATTATCCTATGATATAGTAATACTTATTAGTATTAGAACAATTGAATAAGAAGCAACACGTGAAAAATGAATATGATAATGACAAAATCAAATAAAAGAAATTGGTACAATATTGATAAATTTAAATTGAAGAATTATTGAGATTGTGAGTTCAAAGTTTATCTTCCTCATGATAATTATTTTGTAGGTTGTTAGTCATTAAAAATGTATAATGATTTAATAGGTGCATTAAACATTGAAATTTGAATAGTGAATTTTCAAAGATGTAGAGTAAAATTTTACGCCTTCCGATAAACTCATGCATCATATATCAGTGTTCTAAAAATCGGCCTAGGAGGCCGCTTTGCCGATTCGATTAATGCTAGACAGTTTTGGCTAGGCGGATTAGACGGGCTGGGCAGACGCCTAGACGGGCAACGCGGTATAGGTGGGCGCCTAGGCGGGCTAGGTGGGCTAGGCGGCCTAATCGGTCGGACTATGCGGTTGGAACTGCTAAAACAAAAATAAAACTAAAATAGGCAAATAGTATAAGTGTCCAACACAAATATCATCCAAAAATTAATTTTTAACCCATTAACATATCATATAGCACACAAAATCAATTTAACATCATTATTTGATATGTTTCATGGTTTAGAGCCTCATCTATTATTAAGAAAAGAAAGAAAATCAAAATTTGTTTTTTGAAAATTAGATTACAAATATATTTGAACTTATTATAGATCATTTAATCTAAATTCTAATGTATGTATTTCAGTTTAAATTTATGGATATTATATTCTACTTAGCATATCATGTGTTTTTAACTTTATATTATAAATTAGAAAATGAAATTACAAATAATGTATGTTTATATAATTTGTATTAGTATATAATATAATGTACAAATATAAAAAAGTAAGCATTAAAATTTGATCCGTCTAGACGCTAGTTCCTCCTCTACCGTCCGACTAGCGCCTAACAACTTTTAGAACATTGTTATATATAATCATGTCAATAGTTATCTAAATAATTTCAAACTTAAAGTAGCAAAATCTAAAATAAGATTAATTTTGACAAAAAAAATTAATTAAATGATTTGTAAAAGAAAATTAATAAAAATATGCAAAATAACGTTGATAGGATCATTTCTCGATTTTTTAGAAACACATTAAAATAATTTTTCTTACATTGAGCAGCGCAACATGAAATGAAAAACAAAATCACAAAAATAACATGATGCGATAATTAAGTAGTTTAAGACTTTAAACATGCTGCATAATTAGGATTTGGTTGTATTGGATAAAATTTTGACAAACTTTTAGTATTTCTCATTCGATGGTTTTTAAGCGGGAAAATTTAAAATTGCAATGGCATTTAAACAAGAAAATGCACTGCTGAGTGATTTTACTTTTATATATTAATAGATTAATTAATTATTTATGTATTTAATTTATTTTAGTAAGGGGCTGGCGTTGCAAATTGGTCCATTTGACTTGCTATATTTGCAATTTGATCACTAATTGTATGGATTCGTTATTCCCAAGCCAAACCCCTTATGAATTCCTATTCTGGTCATTTTTATCTTATTATTATATATCTAATCTAAATAAAGTTTTTGGTTATGTTTTCTTAATGGATAAATTTTATCCCACTAAAATAAGGATTATGTGTATAATTTATTTTTTCTTTTTTTTATCACTTCAAATTCTTTCCTTAGAGTCTGATATAAGAGTAAGAAATTGTGGAAATATAATTTATATAAGAGAAAATAATGAAAAAAAGAAAGAATTTAAAAGGTGATTATACTCTTGAACAAATCACAACCTTACAAGTTCTTTTTTTAAGTTCAACATGCTAAATAAATCTTTACAATAATTTCCTCCAGTAAACTACATGTAATAATTTATTAGGTAATTGTAAATCTATATTAGTTTATAAAATCATAGGATAATAAGCATACTATTTGCTTTACATGTTTCATACTACTTCTCATGAACTTTGTCAATTAATTTTTGGCTACTAAGAAACAACCAAAAAGTTATAACACAATTTGGAACTTATGAATATTTGATGAAAACTGAGTTTTAAGTTCGATTTTAAATTTTTAACAATTGAAGGGATTATAAATATCAGCTTAGTTACAATAAATTTCATTACACAATTTTGAGTCTTCACTTTAGGGTCAGTTCTTTCTGAGTATGATTTATCTTACGGAAATGGAAACCAAAATTTGCACAAAATTTTTTAGATTTTTTCTAGTTCTTAGTTTTTTACTTATTTGTATTAAAATGTGATATTTGTAAATATATATATATATATATAAATATTAGGAGCCTTCACCGTCCGTGTACAACTAATTAATATGTCCAGAAATGATACCATATCACATAATGCATATCAAAATATGATTTATTATAATATTTATTTTATTATTTTATATTTAATAATATTAAACTATACCCTAATAAATAAACCTTACTAGAAAAATGAGAATTAATAAAAATTTTATTAAAAATTTAATATTTATTTACAAACATGTCAAATCGTTTGAGGGAATATAAATCATCGCCCGTCGCGGGTGGGTGATCATTTTTGTGTGTAGTATAACAATATTTATATTGGTTGTGATGGAACCTGAATGAAGGCTTACAAATCCGCATAATTCACATGTTTCATTAATTGAATAAAACATGCAATTCTAAACACAGATAAATATCATGTATTTCATGTATATCAATAAGAAGATAAAAGCAGAAAATCAAGCTCTAGGCATCCTCGTAAGGGATACAAAAATTACATTCTTCGTGCATCGAATAATCGAAATGGAGAGACGACGAATCATCGGTAGCGAAACAACAATCCGCATCAGGAAACTCAAACGAATTCGACCTTCGAAACTTATGGCCTATGTCCCGTCTACAGCGCGGATATTGTATGAGCTTTAATCTCTCTGGTTTTATCCATATAAAATGATACTGAAAACTCTATATGGGAGGGATAGATGAAATTTGAAAATCACCTCTTTTGGGAGAAGACGATGAACGAAAATTATGATACAATGGCTAGAGTTTTTAGTCTCCTCGTCTATTTATAGGTGTATGAGCTAGGTTATGATTTACAAGGAGAATGAGCACGAACCTCTACATAAAATGTAGTCCATTAATATATCTAATAATTCCATATTTAATGGCTCAGTCCATAAAAGACTACCAATTAATTAATATAGAAATAATCATATTAATTGAATTTCATATTAATATTGATCTACTCCACTATAGGATAAATATCGACATATTCAACGTCGATTCATATTACTAATTGAACCTCCTTTTTAATAAATTATTTCTCGCGTTTAAGATTCAATATTCATTAATTAATTAAAGTCTGCTGAAAACTTATATTATTTAACTTATTTATCCGTGAGTGATTCGGTTCAAACTTTTACTATTATATATGAAACAAATTTCAATAGGCTGAGTTTCTTATATAATAAACACATTTGAACGCCTCAGACGCATATAATTAACCCGGACTCACTGAGACGTGATTCTAAATAAAAACATCACAAAACTTCTTGTTAAATCAATCACCACTACCCAACGCATTACTGCATAGGGTTGCAAAAATCCACAAGTGCAAATATATCAAAGTAGTGCATAATCAGCCACATATATATTTAATGTTACTGATATAGATTAAGAAATAAAGAATTCTCGAGACCTTGTTCTTCGATATCAACACAGAAGAACTTATCTTAGTGTGAAACCAAGCAATACACATATGTAATTCATGTATACCAATATAAATACATCAATATCAGTTTGCGGTTTAAGGTCAGCTTTCACATCCGAATGTTATTGCAATCTTTCACGATTAAACTGTCTAAATCTGTATGGGCTGTTACTTTATTCAATAAGAAACCGACTGTGTTACCTACTGTGGTCATCGATTCATCACACAATCTACAATGTAGAAAATAAACGCGTTTGTAATAAAATAATGAATAGATAATAAATTACAAACCAATGATTGAATTTATCTATATATATTAAAGCAAAATCACTTTGCTTTTCTTTTCCCCGCCTAAATTGCACAGTTGATGCATTTATATATACATTGAAGTTGTACACATGCTCATGGAAGCCGGTCTATTGCTTTTTTTCTGATGCAATTTTTTTTAAAAAACGAGTCGGCTGCATCATAATTATATTTGTCTTGGAAGTTGTGACTTAATATGCTCATAATTATGCATGATGATATTATGCAATAATGTGTATATCAGAATGATTATTTTCATTACTTTTAATTTGTCTGCACATTTGGTTAGCAACATTAAAAGATGAAATAAATGTTTCGAATTTAAAACTCTCTAAATTCAATTATCCATTTTAATATTATAAAATTATTGATACTTCTTTATCTATCTATATTTGCCAATATGCGTGTATATTACCCAACATATTTCTACATTTCATTTCAATTTTAGTCATATTAATATAATTGAATGATTTTTAAATTTTCATGGCGCATCCATAAATACATTAAAATGTATATAATCGGTATGTTGTAACATTGATATGGTTTCCACATTTAATTTTAAAAGTATATTAATTATAACTTTACAAGTATTATGATACTTTAATTTACAAAAAAAAAAAAAAATAGAAACTTTTATCATTGTAAAATTTTTGATCGAAATGAATTATAAGATCTATGGCTAATGGTGAAATGAATGGGTAAGTCCACTCTCTATTTGTCTAAGATCTAAGTCTTATAGAGAAAAAGGTGGTGTTGGCACTAAATCTTAAAATCTCAATTACTCATTTGCGAAAAAGATTTAGTATAATTTTTGTAAAAAACAATTATGTAATTATTATGTTTTTTTAATGGGGTCATAGTTCTTACTATCAATCTCAGTGATTTGAAAGTGTATCAATTTAGCCTAAAAGTCAATTATATAATTTGTGGGGCTACTAAATAATAACAATCTAATACCACTATTTTACTTTTAATATATTTGGTGTAATATGTAATTATTGTTTTTCCTCTTTTATTGAATTTGTAATGTTTTGTTTGACTGCTGTAATTCTTAATAAATTTATTGCTTTAATTAATTTTATTTATATTATTTCAGTTCATAGATAATGAATGTATCAAAGAAGTGAATATATATATATATATATAGAAAATAGATCAAATATATATAGAGAGAGAATGAATCAAATAATAGCTCATATTTAGATGGGAACTAGGAACCAATCTGCACCGTTGATTTTTATATAATCTATGGTCCATATTAATTATACATCAAATTTATGTATAAAATGTATTGAAATTATAATGCATTGATTAATGAATAAAAATGCATGATTATGTTATGCAATAATATATAAGAATTGGTTTCCACCGGATCCTACCCCTATATATATGTATTATTTATATTTACATTCAATTTATTATTTGTATTGTATGTACATTAATTTTAATAAGTAGTGATTTGCTATTACTTATATTTTTATAATTATATCAAAAATATTAAATCTTCTTTTTTTTAAATAAATAATAATATTATTGAAGAAAATATTATTTTTTGTAAATTTCCAACACTTTATTAATGTCACGCCCCATCCTCCGCCCTCGTGGCAAAGTCCGGTGCGCGACTATAGAATAGATAAATGAAGGTAAAGTGAAACCCTGAAAGCTTTGACTGAAACGAAAGGACATTTCGATAACTGAGTTTTTGTTCATAACAAAGAGTTTAACTCTGAATTGACACATTCGTCAAACAAAACTGATAAAACCTCTTGCAGCGGAATAAGGATCGACATAAGTCTACGTGTATGAAGACACGTAAACCCCCAAGAGTTCAACTACGCAAAAGACTGACAAGCCCGTCATAGCACCTCCTTTCATCACGTCTCAACCTGCACATTTATAAATACATGCAGGGCTGAGTACAAACGTACTCAGTAGGCACATGCCGAAAACGCATACATACATATATATATATATATATAATTGTCAATGCCATAAGAGTGAAACATAGGGATTTTATCTGAAAGTACCCATGTTCACTAAATTCTTTTGTGATTCTTAAAATTTGACTGCTCAGTCAAAGTTCTTTAGTATCCTGCCATATCTGTTCTTTATGGTACCGAGAAGGTGGCCACCTTCTACGGATATCGGACCGGCCAACCCGCTAAGATGACTCACGGTCCTTTAACCGGCCAACCCTTCACGATGACTCACGGTTAATTACTTGTGTACACTAGTTCGAGTGGGGTTGTCTGCCCACTGGAACCCGAATTCGATTTCATAATTAGAACTTTTAACCAGATAGGCTTCATACAAAACATAAATCATTTCGGCAAGACAATACTTTGAAACATATCTTCTCCATTTGAGATCCTTTCGAAAACAACATAAATAGTATACGTACACACATAATTTTCTTTGTAATAGAAAGCCTACTTGGATTGTCTGGACTGACGACTGCTTCGTTCTCGAACTGCGGTCCTGACCTTTCGTCGTACCCTTTAAATAAACCTCGAGTGAGATAATATTTTCGAGTGCATCTAATATTCTCTAAGTGTAAGGAATTATTATCCTTTGTTATTTGAGAATTATTCTCGGTTCTTTGAACTCGGCTATCGTTCGAATTTCGGATTTCAATTCTAGGAGGGTCGTTTGATGATTTCTAATCAAACCATGTTTTGACTTTGATTAAACACCTAACTTCATGTTTGATCATTTCTCAGCACTCATGCTCGTCTAAGATCAAAACATCTATGAATATCATGAAACTTAATACAATGATATAAACCTATAACAAAACACGTTCGTTAAATAAAACATCACATAACACATTTCATGCTCTCGAGTTCAAATTAAATGAGCAGTTGACTTTGAAAAATCATAATAAATTGGAAATAATTCCAATTGTAACGAATCAAACTTTAAAGTGACCATAACATCGTAAAGTTTTATAATCCGAAGACAAAACACATAAAATCATTTTACTCTATTTTTCACGAATTTTCAAAGTTAGATAATTTCCAGATTTTCGCTGGAATTGACAGTTTGCGCAACCATTTTGAAAAATTCATAACAAATCGAAAACACAACGAAACGGGGTGATTCAAGTTGGAGATTACTCCTAACTCGATCTAGTATTTTATTATGTAAAAAATTCTACTCATCCGTACTTAAAACGACGAAAGAAAATCCTGCAGAAACTGTCGCCCGCACTCAATTTTTTTTAACATACTCGATTTATTTCCGTAAATTCAAATAATACTCGTATTTAACCTACATACATGCTCGTCTATTCGATTCATCCGAGAAAAATAGAAAACATATAAAACGACGAGCTCAAGTTAACTTCTCAAAACCTAACATGCTTAGATTTTATTGAAACTTAAAACACATATTCATCTAACTCATACGAGCAACATTAATTCTCGACATTTTTCGATTCGGGTTCGACCCGATAAAAATCGAAAAGGGCATCCCTTATTTCACTTTTTCATTGAGCTCAAAACATGAAAATAAAACCGTAGAAACGTAGGTAAGATCGAGGGCTACCTTTCTATCGGATTAGATTTCGAAGAAATCAGAAAAACTAGACGAACGGTACGAAAATCGGAGCAAAACTCCTCCCTTTTTCTCCTCTTTCTCTCACGCCATTTGCTTTCTGAAATTCTCACGTGAAAACTGAATTTGGGGGTGACTTTGTGGTCTTTTTATAGGCCACAAGTTGCCCCTCAAATATCTAAGTATCCGGGGTCCAAACCGTATTTTCGCCTCTTAGATATTTTTGATCCGATTCTTTGTTATTTATCTATCTCGATTGAAACGGGAATCAACACACTCGTCTTTCTTACTCATTAAAAATATCTTCGTCTCTCGTGAACTAAAGTCGGGGTTTGGCCCGATCGAATTGCACGTAAATCGAGAAAATGCTTGTTTCTCGATTTCTTGATAAATATCAATTTAAAACTCCGTTTCTTCTGAAATAAATTTTATTAAACTTCTCGGGAATTTTCTCATTACTCGTGCTATAAAATCGAAAAATAGGAGTTTTCTCAATTTCTCGAGTTCTCGAGTTCTCGGTTTTACTATTCACTGACGGCGAAAATAAAATTTCCGCGTATGGTCCGTATCCCGATAAAAGTGTATGTAAATTATTGCGCTTTGTCCATATCTCGGCTCGGACTTCAAATCCAGGCATTCGAATGAATCCCGTATTTCGCCTTTTAGATATATCTAAATATCTAAATTTCAAAATATCTAATTTCAAAATATCTAATTTCAAAATATCTAAATTTCAAAATATCTAATTTCGAATGAATCCCCTATTTGCTCTTGTTACCCGTTATAAAAGTATAAGCGGCAGCAAGCTTCAAAATAAAGTTTCTAATGCAAAATTTCATTCTTGGGATTTTTTAAACACTTATAAGCCCGGTATAAAATACTCGGGTGTTACAATTAATACATTCATCATTGTGCAGCGCAAGACGCACATGTAACTCTAGTGTTCATTAAATGGAAAAGGAAACAAGTCTCTTATAATATACAAGGTGTTAAGGCATGTTTTTAGATGTACAAACATTAACAAGTTGCTTTTACATTATGTTTTGTAAGCTTCTATTACGTATGTACAACTCAACTAAATGTCACACTTACATTATTTATTTTCTTCAGACATAAAAATTTCCCAAGGTTAAATTATGATTGTTTATTTATAAACTTTACATAATTTATTTGTATTATATATATATATATATATATATATATATACACACACACACTTATATTTGGACTTATATAAAAATGATTTTTATGTGATAAATGAAAAAATTCAATTATCAATTTTAATAAATTAACAAATATGATTTTTATTTTTATTTTTCACACATATTTTTTTTTTCATGAAAATCTAACTATCTATAATATATATATACACACACAACTGCAAAACTCTAAAAGAATTAACTGTGATTTTCATTTTCATTGATTAACAATAATTTTTGAAAAATGCCCTCTTCTCTAACACTAAAATGAGAATATATATATATATATATTATAGAGTTATTTATGAAAAATGCCCTCTTCTCTAACACTAAAATGAGAAGTGTCCTCTTTTGTAAAAGTATATGAAAAGTGCCCAAAAAGACTATTTTACCCACACTTATCTAGGCTAAATGCTTAGTTAAGAACAATATTTCTCTATTATATATATGGTTATTAATTAGTATTTCAAAATGATTTCAATTAATAAGATGCTCAAAATAGTTTAAGATGGTTGTAAAAAATTAAAATATGGAAGGTTTTCATATTAAATCAAAATCTAGTAGAAAAAATTGTGACCGGGTTTTGAGACCCAAACCGACCGGGTTTTGAATATGTACCGACCAGATTTTTGTTTTTCACGACCGGATTTTTATGAAATTTCTTGAGCATATTACTTATTGAAATTAGAACATGTTGATATTTTGTTTACATGTTGGAGATAAAATCTTAGCATTATAATTGCTCAAAATTGGTATCAGAGCCCTAGGTCTATTAAGGAATTATATTTTATCGATTACATAATAAGTATTTATCCTAACGGAGGAGACACCAAAGAAAATATGGATCCGGACAATTGTCCGAGATGCTTTTGTTACAGGTATTTTCTCCAAAAACTGGAGATTACTAAAAGCAAGCACCAAGAAAAATTTCTTTTTTGGGCTGACATGTTAGACGAAAGGACTCATGGTCCTGTATCTGTAAATGAAAGTTTACGGATTATCGTCATGATGAGTAAATACCAAGATCTACTCCGAGTAGGCCATTCACTTCAAAGAGCGGTGGAAATGCAGAGGGAAATGGGTCATCATACCCATTTCGAATGAACCAAGAAAGAAGGGAGTTCACTCCAGTCTTCCAAGAAATCAACCCAGATAATTCAAAAATCTCGGTTGATTTAAGGGAGATCCAAAAGACAGTGTAAAACTACGGCAATTGCCTGTACAGAGTACCCCAGGAGATAAACCAAATATCTAGAAAGATATTCAGGTTCGAGTAGGCCAATTGGAGAACAGATCTCGTTCAGAAAAGAGGAACAAGATGCTATTCACCGAAGGGCCAAAATATCCTTTACCTGTCAAGGAAAATGACAAAGATCCTCAAGTAGAAAGATATGTACGAATGTTTGAAGGTGGAAAATCATGAATCACCTTGAAAGACTCGAACTTGATGATCTACAAGAGCTAGCAGAATCTTTTGCTAACATGAAGGTTGTTGGTCTCAAGATGAACCAACAACAGATGGTGGAAGCCAATAATCCTCCACACATAGCAGTGCCGCTAAATCAACAGGCGCCACCCGAAGAAGCCATGAGGGAAGCTTGTGATTTCCATGCGGGACCATCGTACACCTCGACTGTACCAGATGAGGCTGTACTAATGAAAAGAACAAGAAGAAGGCGACAACCTAGAATCCAAGATTCACCGGTTGGAAAGGTCACCCTTGATCCCATTCATCCATATGGTGTTATGCTTGATCTTGACGAAGTCAGCTTCAAGGATCGTGAATCAGTAATAGATGAATAGGGAGGATCGATGCGGATTGCGACGGAAACACTCGACCTCGACAAATAAGGACTAGTAAAAATTCTTAAAACTAGTCTTGCAGGCGTGGTGAAAATTGCCTGGGAAGGATTCCACATTGAATTAAAAAATCAATGCTTCATTAAGGAATCCTACACCGAGATTATCCGAAGGATGAGTGTCTTATTCAAAGATCATTTCATCTGCGAAGGATATTATGAAGGATTTGATAAAGAGAAAAGAAGGAAGTATTTATTGGCGCTTTACAATCTAAGGCTTGCTGTCTTAGATCAAAGGGCGCTCAATAAGTTCCTTCAACTCTTTACAATCTACCAACATCAGTCAAAAGCTGATAAAATAATTGCAAATGAAATTTTCTTCTTAAAATTTCCAAGCCCGTGGAAGGAGATGCTAATCAGGGAATATATCCCGAAAGCAAATGACAACATCGCCAAAAGGATGTCTTATGTACATCAAAAGCTTTCAGAATGGTGTCAACAAGCCACCGCTCAAAAAAATCTGAAGAAACTGCGAAGAATCAATAAAGCAGCTCATTTGAATTGCGAAGATAATGATCTTCTAGTGGTTATTGGGGAGGAGCCCTCAATAACAAAAGACAAAAGGAATAGGTACCAACCTTATTCCAAAGAAAGAAACCCAAGAAGAAAAACTTGGAAACCAAAGACAGTGTGGTCTAGACAGAAGGTTAGATCCTACAAAACCGGACAGAGAAACGGACCAGCCAGGAGTAGGAGTTCATTCCAAGGATCCAGTTCAAACCGTTTCCAGGAAAGAACTCCAGCAAGAAAAACTTTCAGAAAAGCTCATACTAGAGGCAACAAAAGTTTTAAGGATTGCAATTGCTTGACCTGTGGGGCAAAGGGGCACATTTCAACAAATTGCCCAGACAATGAACAGAGGGGCATGCAAAAGTTCGAGTCTACACCAGACATCGAAGATGCCATCTACTACCAAGAATTGGTACATGTTTACCAGTTCGAAGATATACCCTCAGATGAGAGTATATACGAGCAGGATGAAATCCTTAGTGAAGAAGGAGAATCTGATGGATCTATAGAATCGTCAGATTGAAGCAAAATCTTGTCATCAAGAAAGAGAAGATCGGACTGGATTTTCCTGTCAAACTATGATCTCTCCAAGCTTGATCGACAAAATCATGAAGAAAAGCTTGAATATCCAAAAGTATCAAGGCTTTAATGCAAGCAATCTAGACAATGTCCTTAGGAACTTTAGTCTAGGAAGAAGAAAACATCACATCGTCTATGGAATTACTTGACGAGAGATGTCACTTTCGATCGAGTTCACTGGAAATCAGGTGGAGATGCAATTGATTCCAGCAAGTGACATACGCGAGGATTTGGAAAAGCTTAAACCAGATATTGCCGAGAAAATGAAGTGGATACATATCGGGGCAATACAACTGGTGCTCAAATCAACGACGTTCACAGGGATTGGCGCTCCTATTGACATAGCAATATGTGATAGGAGGATTCAGAACCTGCAAGATTCGGTGATGGGAACTATTGCGGGTAATCTTTGTGCGGTCAAGTCGTTCGGATTATTTATCCTAAGATTGCCTACAATCTCAACGACTCATGTTTCAGTAAAGCTCTGACCCTCTATCAAGATTTCAAACGAAAAGAGTTATTGAATGAGGGAAATACACCTTATTCAATAACATATTAGATTTCGTATGCGCTTTCCAACTCTCATCATACAGAGTTATTCTTAGGAAAACAATTTATCGAAATACCTGATATTTTCAAGAAGGTTACAACGGCCATTGGTCCAGACAGAATGTAGATTCCACAAAGAAAGGAAGTCAACATTCAGATTCAAGAAAGGCCGGTCATAAGACATGATCAAAGTCTTAGGATAAGCACATGTAGATTATCTTTCCAAGGAGATAGAATTATATCTCAACCTTTTGGAAGGAGAACTATCTAAGAGAGTCAACCTCAATTACCCTGGAAGGTACAAGTTTCAGTCAATCTAAAGTGCCCAGAAGGATGGAGAGGAATGACGATCAGATTTGATATTACAAGATGGGAAAATAATTTTCCCTGTCTTGTATTATCTACAACAGCCAGAGATAAATCATTACAATGGAACCCTAGATATTGGGGGTTTTATTGTAGAGATTAAAGGAAGAGCAGGACGCGATGATGTTCTAGTTCTAGGACTTGATTTCCTGGAAAAATACAAACCTTGGAAACAAGTCGGCAATGGAATGAGAATTACGATAGAGGAGAAGGGACTCATAATCGTATGACAAGTCCATTCTTTATATACATTCCAATCGGGGTGTTTTATGAAAAATATAAGGCAGAATACTTTGCTGCCTATATTGACTCCGGAGCAGGAATTTGCACAGCAAGAAGAGGAATCTTCCCAGCAGAAGTGGAGGATACGTTACCACAAATTGCTGGAAGAGATTTCTCTAAAAGAATTTTACTCTTATCCAAATGAGTAAAAGAGATGGAAATATTAATTGGGGGAGCAGGTCAAACACCTTGGTACAAGGTTAAAACTCCACCATTCTATTTTCATGATACTGGAGCAGACATTCTGTTGGGAAATAACTTCCTACAAATGTTCACAACCAACTGTGAGCATAAAATCATTGTTCAAAGGCTGCAAGGGGCTTTTAATGGCCAAATACCAATAGTTTTTCCCAGCAAGTGTGGTGAGAATGAAGGCAAACTTCGTCAACCAAAGATGAATGATCAAAGAAGGTTCAGCGAAGCAGTGCTTAGTTGTATCCGAGAAAAGGATCTTCAAATGGAGGAAATCCATATCCTCAAGACATCTTTAATTTCTAACAAAGAAATTGAAGTTCATATGCAGGTTTCTCTTGCAGATGTTAAAAGGAAAATCTCGAGATGCTACAATGAGAATCCTTTAGCATGGTGGGGCAAGAACCAACTCAAAGCAACTTTAAAGGTAAAACCATAAAGGGCGCATGAGTTCGTAAAGTTCCGACCAATCCTGATGAACTTAAAAGATCAGGAGGATATGAGAATCATTCTTAAGGAACACATTGATTTAAAGTTGATCGAGCCAGCCAATTCTCCTTATAGTAGTCCCAGATTTCTGGTAAGGAATCATGGTGAGATCAAAAGAGGTAAACCTAGACTTGTCATTAATTACAAAGGGATTAATGATATTCTTGAGTTTGACGGATATTTTATCCCAAGTAGAGATCACCTTATTAACTGCATACGAAATGCTAAGGTCTTCTCAAAGTTTGATTGCAAATCAAGATTCTACCAGATTCGCATGGAGGAAGAAAGTAAGAAACTTACAGCTTTCTCAACACCACAAGGGCATTTCATTTGGAATGCAATACCAATGGGGTTAGCCAATGCTCCACAAATTTTCCAGAGGAAAATGGATAATCTTTTAAAGATTATTTTTCTTTCATGTTCGTCTATATTGATGATATACTAATAACATCAAAATATATAGATGAACATATCACACATCTTGAATTATTTGCAGATGTTTGTTACAAGGAAAGATTAGTACTGTCAGAGAAGAAGGCAGTAATTGCAACCCAAAAAATGGAATTTTTGGGAATTGAGATTGATGAATCTGGAATTACTTTATAGGATCATATTGTACAAAAGGTCCAAAATTTTTCAGAGGATTTGAAAGAGAAAAAACAACTTCAGAGTTTTCTCGGAGTAGTTAATTTTGCAGGAATGTTTATAAAAAACCTTACAAAACACATAAAGATTTTTAGCAGTTTGCTAAAAAAGGATGTTCCGTTCATCTGGACAGACGAACATCGACAAGGAATGAGACAACTAAAGGAGGAATGTAGAAACCTCCCAAAACTCTCAATACCGCAAGATGAGGATGATCTGGTCCTTTATACAGATGCGAGTGATCATTGGTGGGCAGCGGTCCTAATGAAGATTACTCCATATGGAGAAGAACCGTGCATATATTGCAGTGGGTTATTCCCAGAAAACGAGGCCATTAGATGGCATATCAACGAAAAGGAATTCTTCGCAGTTGTGAAGGCATTTAAAAAATGGCCTTTATTTTTACTAGTAAAGAAATTTACGTTAAAAGTTGATAACACACAGGTTAAAGCTTTCCTGAAAAACAACATAGAATCAAAGCCTGAAAAGGCTAGATTACTTAGATGGCAAGCTTTCTGTCAATATTATATTTATGATATTGTTGTGTTAAAATCTCATGAGAATATTTTTGCAGATTTTCTAACAAGGGAAGGAGCCTGCTGAGATTTGATCCATCATCCTAGCACAGAGGCATCTCCGAGAAAACCTGGAGATGCTTATGGAAGAATGGAACGAGTGCATTCTCTATGTTGATCAGATGGGGAAGATACAATCTACCGACAAGACGAAAGTCTCCGGTAGAATACGAGCTTGTTTGTTGACCTATACTCAGTTAGGGTCAGCATTGGAAAAGTCAATCTTGCGGGCTTCTAGAAAACCTCTAGAAAAAGTAGAGTTTCGTGTTCCGGTACCTAAACCGGTAGAAGGGGAATCAAATACTCCTCAAGCGAGTTCTAAGTCAGTAGAGTCTGAACCATTGGCCCAAGAAAAAGATGATGCAAATGTTTCACCGCCTGAACCATCATGTTAACCCACCACCTCTGGGGAAAAAGAGGGAGAGATTAGTCTCAGGCCAATGAAAGGCAAATGAAGGCAAATCTGAGGCTAATACTAACATGATTATTTTCTCCTCTTCTGAACAGGCTTATCAAGCAAACTGGGATAAACTACTTACAAGAGTAGGTATCAATCCTACTTCTAGCATGGTAGATGTCTCGGGAAAATATCCCCGGGTATGGATGATGCCGGGATCAAAACCCCAGGATGTCAAGCAATGGTATGAATTTGGGGCACTTGCCTCAGTTTATACGATGTCTCCATCGTTTCCAGAGATCAAAGGTCTACCTCGGTGGATTCAGGAAGCGGTACATGAAACCTGGACAAATAATGAACAACTTTGCCGAGGTGATACACTGGAGTTGTATTTCATAAGTGCAGCCCCAGAACCAGCAGGAAAGGGGAATCATGAGGCCTTTCAGTACATAAGGCTACGAAGATCCCGAATGGATGCCTTCAACCAAATTACGGCACGATCTAATGATGTTCCAATGATTGCCTCAATTTCTGATGATCAAATCACAACAAGGCGAGCATGGGGATTATGGGTCTGTCTTATGGAGATGGACAAAGTCAAGTTTCCATTCAAATTCTTCCAGAACTCAATGAATGGAACTTCATGTTAAATACCATGACAGGAAAAACAACCAGATTTGCGGAGGAGTCGTTCGAAAGAAAAAGAACTCTTCTGTGGAAAAATAAGATAGCAATGAGTAAAGAAACTCATCGCAAATTCTGCAACATGGCTCACTTTGGCCATTGGGAGTCCAAGATCTGTTCGGACTGTCCATCCCAACGTGAACCTGAGTTCGAAAAAGGCTTCTTACCCAAACAAGATAAGAAGAAATTCCGAGCCAATGAGTATGGGGAGAAGAATTCTTCTCTGAAAGGACGAGCTCCGAGGGCCCCTCCAAAAAAGGAAGATGGCCGACAAAAATAAAGGAGCCATGTGAAGAAGATGCTTTCGATAAAGGAGAGCATGTGATCGAGAAGCACCCGCCAAAAAGAAAAAGACAAGGGTGGGTGACAGAAAGAGACGTTCCACCCAAAAAAGGAATCGTCGGTGGAACAATAATAGAGATGGACCACTAAATTCAAGAAAAAGGGTCCGACCACTACAAGATGATTGTGTTGAAAGCCTTATCTGGACCCAGCTTCACGTGAAAAAGGGTGGATCCACGAGATAAGGAATCCAATGCAATAATTCAGCAAGAGGAGGAGGCTTAGAGACTCCTATATAAACGAGGCATTGTAGAGAGTTTAGATCATCGAAAATCTTCTAAGTTTTCTTCACAATAAACATTGTATTTTCCTTACTAGTTTATGCGAGTTTCAATTCCAGCTACCATAGGTAGCTAAACAAGTTTGTCTCCTCCCTAAAGGAGATTTACTTATGTTGTAATATATATTATATAATTCCTTAATAAAAGATCGGGCTTTTGCTCATTCTATTCCATTTCTTCTTTACCAACAAAATACTGTTACACCCCGGGTAGGAAATGAACGAGGGCTGTGCTGAAGGCTGCTGAAGGAATCTACGACTGGAAATCATACGGTGCTCCGGGTGGTTGGACGTGGTCCCTAAAATTTCCGGTGGATATAACCCGGTAGCTTATTGGTCAAAAATGTATAAAGTTGGTTTACATGTTACGGAAGTGTGATGGGCTTGATAGAAAATGCATGATTTATTCTATTTGAAGTATTAATTAATTTTAAACTATATTGATAATAGAGAAATTATGTTAAGAAAGGGTATAAGGGTCAAAAACACATAAATTGAGTACTTTTCATGTAGTTTTACAAGATAGGATACTTTTCATTTTTAGTTACGAAAAGAGGTATTCTTCATGTATAACCCTATATTATATATGGGTGATTTGAGGTAAAAAAAAAAAAGATAAATGGTACTCCCTCCGTCTCACTAAGTTTGACACAATTCCCTTATTGGACGTCCCACTAAGCTTGACACATTCCTAAAATAATAAAACTTATTCCCTTAAAAAGGTGTGGCCCTACCACCTTTATCACTCTTACACTACTTTATACACTCTCTTTAATAACTGTGTCCAAAAGTTATGTGTCATGCTTATTGGGACGGAGGGAGTAGAAAATAAGAAGTGATCTTGTCCACTCATTATAATTGATCCAACAGATGATATTGTTTCCTTAAATTTCGAATTTGATGCTACTTGACGTGTTGCATTGTTATTCAACAATACATTAAGGGTAAATATGTCCACTTAATGTTTGGCGGTTTACAGAAAGATTTGAAATTGATTTCATATCCATAAATGTAGCAACTGACTAAAATAACTTCTCAAGCCAAAGTCAACCGTCATATTTAATTTCATTTTTCCAAAAACACTTGTAGCGCTGCATGCTTCAAGATTATCAAGATGCATCCCACCCCGTGCGAAGATCGGAGCGACGTAAGGCTATCGGAAACGACAACGACGACTTCCAAATCCCATACAGACCCGATGAATCAGCGGTGCAATCTTGCCGTAAATCCAATGCAAATGTCAGAAGAAGACTAATTAAAAATCAAGGAGGTTAGTATATTATTGCATTTATCTTAAATTGCATGAGTCTAAATTGGTTTCAATACATTTTGAAACTTCCACCACAAAATTTGAGCCTTTTTTTAATATATTTATTTTGGCTCGTTATTCTTCGTTACAATTCCGATTTTGGATCCATTTGCGGCTACAGACTCCTACCGAGATGAGCGTTATTTCTGTGTTTTCAAAATTTTCATATTTTACACAGATCATCGGTCGCTGGGCTTGTGTTGCGGTTGTGACTAGAGCTGGCAAAAATGGCCCGAGCATACGACAGCCCAAAAGTTCGGGGTTTGGGCGGGCTTGAGCTTGAAAAAAGGAGGCCCGAAAAAAAATGGGCCCAAAAAGCCCGCCCGATAGTATAAGTTAAAACACTATTTTTTGTAATTGTTATTTAATTTAAATTATTATTGTAATATTTATATTTTGTATAACTTTGATAGATAATGAATAAAATACTTTTAAAGTTTTAATTGTTTATTTTGAGATTGTTATATAATTTAAATTATGAACTTGTAGTGTTTATATTTTATGTTTTTAATTATTTCTTCAGAATTTTAATAACATTTGAAGGTGTTTATTACATAGTTTTATTTTACATTGTAATTGTCAAATTTTCAAAGAATTTTCATATTTATAATAAATAAAATAAAACTTCGGGCCTGCCCAGAAAAAAGCCTGCCCGCTCGGGGTCGGGTTGGTCCTAAAATTTTGAAGCCCAAAAATATTCTGCGGGCCTAGGCAGGCTTCAAAATTCTGAGAAGCCCGTCGGGCCCGGGCCGGCGCGGGCCAGGCCCGCCACTTTGCCAACTCTAGTTGTGACAAATGCCAAGGTCCAGCGCCTGCTGGGCGGGGCTTTCGGGTGGGACAGAGAATCATGGCCAGCGGCCACTGGACGCGATTTTTTGACACAAATTAGACTATTTAAACCCCTATTTTGGGCGTTCTTTTTACCCCTCTTTCATATTTTTCTCTCCTTTAAACCTTAGCAACACTAGTTTACTTTGATTTCCTTGTAATATCGCATCGAGACGAATGATTGAGGTGAGATCAACGCTCAATCCAAAATTTATTCTTAGTGTATCTTATTCTTGAATATTGAATGAATTGATTTGTTTTCTCTATCTAGGTTTATGAATTTCTTTAATTTATTATTGATTGTTCTTTGATTCATGCTCTATTGATTTAACTCGTGCTTAATTAATTGAAGCGATTAGCCACCGTTTTAATTTATTGTTTATTGGTTGAGATCGAGAGACGATTCCAATATAGACTTAGGATTAAATTATCAATAATTTCAAATCGGAAACATATGAATTTAATTCGTGATTATTTATGGTCTTCCTATTGTGTAACTCTAGATGATTAAGCAACTCTAGGTATTCATTTATTAACTTCAAATTGTTGTTTATAACTGGAGAATTTTTATTAGGGCAATCTAATGTTGGAAAATTGATTTTGAACTTGTAGGGTTCTTAATTAATTTGGTGGATATTTAATTCTTTGAGAATTAGATAGTCGGAGCATATCTCAAAATCGACTTTTCGGTGAGTGAGAAATAATATGCTAAGAGGTGGTGTGGGCTTGTGCATCATGTTTGGGCCCATAATATATATCTATTTGAGCCATTGGTTTGATGATAATATAATTGGGTATTTTATTAATAGCCCAATTAAGAGCCCAAATTTAAATTGCCAAAATTAAAAAAGACATGTGGAATATAATACATGACTTTTCATTTGGTGGCATGTGGAGTGTAACCACCGAGAGCAACTCTTGGTTGCCAAGATTTATTATGATTTTTATTAAAATCATAATTGTGTGACTTTTTGATTTCCCCTTGAGTGGCTATATAAGGGAGCTTCCAAAGCTCATTTCAACACACCAACTTTCATTCTCTTCTCTTCTATAATTCTTCTCATTCTAGTCTTTATATAGGAGTTGCATAGTTAGTTCGGTTCTCTCCTCATCAAGTTCGCCGGGGCTTTTAGAGTTTGTGGTGCTACTACTCTAAAGGACGAATTCGTTTTATTTTTGGGGACGATACGCCGGACCGTGAGCACTAGCCGGGGCGTATCTCATCTTGCGGAAAGAGGGCTGTCACGCCCGCTTTCTACTAATTCAAGTAAAGTCGGGAACATGACCAATGAAAGGAATAACAACGAAAGAAAGACAATGAATATTCCCTTCATAACATAAAGCAAGGACTTATCCCGTAAATCGGGAAATCAGAGTCATAAGCTCGATACATTACTTAACTGAATTTAGAGTTAAATTTTAGTTCTATTACATAAAGATCTAGCAGCGGAATATGTAGGATCGCGTAATAAAATCCTACGTGTATGAAGACACATAGAACCCCCAAGAGTCAGCTACTAGGAGTCCGACAAAAGCACGACA